>VYZV01037564.1:0-39806 GCA_013401275.1 Pandion haliaetus | reverse complement strand
CCCCCCCCCAAGGAGCGGCACGAGCCGGGCTGAAGCTTCAAAGAGGCGTTTATTAAATTAGAAACAAGCAAGAAAAGTACCGATACAACCTCCCCACCCCCGCTGGGCCACGGCGAGCGGGACCCGAGGCAACCTCAGGGGGACCCCAGGAGCCGGTGCCGTGGGATGAAGCAGGCCCCGGGTGCGTGGGAGCGAGCGATGCCCTGTGTCCGTCCCCGTCCCGGCCACTAGAGCCACAGCTCCTCGGCCGCCCTCGGACAGGGGAAGAGCAGGACCTCGCTCCCCCCGCCTGCTGTGGCGGAGGGCCGCCGTGGCGATCCCTGCATCCCAGATCTGCCACAGGGTGGAGAGTAACGTGAACAACGGGGCAGGCTTCGGTTAAAATCATGGCGAGCCCAGGGACACCCTGGCCCTGGGTGTCACAACCCGACGTAGGCTGGCAGACGATGTTGTGGAGACCTGTTCCTCTCTTTCCCCCACTTACACGGAGGAGCTGGGGCTCCTGAGAGCTCGACCTGGCACTAGGAGCCTAACAGAGACCCCAGATCATAGGGGTGATGCAGACAAGGGTCGAGCAAGCTCATTTTTCCCTTGCCCCCTGCCCCCTCACCTCTCTGACCCACCCTAGGCTTGGCCCGCAGCTCCCAAGGCTGCAGCAGGGATAGGCACTCCTGCAGATCACCCCCAAGACCCTTCTGATGGTCCAGCCCCACTCCCGTTTGATGTTCGCTGCTGCTTCCCCATTTCCCAGGGACAAAGCTAGGGCTCCTAACCATCCTCCAGCACCCGACCACACTGGATCACAGACAGGTCACCCGCTCTCCCGCAGGCCGAGGCGGACCCAGCCCCAGTTACCCTCGCAGTCCCCACAGCCCTGCCCCAACACAGCCAGGCCCACACAGGCATGGACCTGATCGGGCACCGACAGGGTGAGTGGAGGAACAGCACAGCAGGGCACCTCCGATCCTCCATGCTCCCAGCAACAATAAATACTAATAAATACAAACTCTTCTGCACTTTCCACTCCCAACCCTGGGATCAGCAATGGGCAGTCTCACCTGGAGCCCCCGGCCCAACTCTTCACTCCCCCACACCAGCAACAGCCAAGTCTCCAAGCTGCAAGCAGCACTGGCAGAAGACTTGGACATGTCCCTGGAGGGCTAGGACTGCTCCCCAGGCCCTTCCCCTCCTGGCGAAGCCCCCTTGGTGATCCCAGCCCTGCTGCAGGGCACGTGCATGGTAACTGTGCTGCTCAGGAGGACAGGGGTGCATGGGGAGGGCAATACTTCAAGGTGGTGCTTGCTTGCTGGCCCTTTACTCATCTCTTCCCAAAGTGCTGGGCTGGAGGCTGCACGGTGGCCCTGGGGGATGGAGGTGGTCAGGCCCAGGGTGAGTAACGGGGGTTTCTCGGCATCTCTGTGAAGGATTTCAGTTCATAGGAGATCCCAGAGTCAACCTCAATTGACTTGCGGGAGAAAAGCAGCCGGATGTCATTGTGAAGGTAGATCTTCCCCGACTTGGAGCTGTGAAACCTGAGTGGAGACACGAGCAGGGCAGAGAGACCTCAGGCTCCCACACATGGGCAGGATGACCTCAGCGGGGGACACAACCCCCCCGCTTACTTTAGCCCCTGGTCAAGGTGGCCACGCTCTAGTTGCCTTCAGTGAGACAGAGACCGCTGCCCTTGGGCAGGGTGGCAGCTCCCAGCTTCCCAAAGAAGCACCTCTCCAGGGTGAGGGAGTCAGGCTGCTGTCACCCCCACTCCGGCCTGCAGGCTTGGGCAAGGCAGGGACACGTGGGAGAGGAGCCCAGGGGTGACCCTGGGGCAGGCATTCATCCTGCCTGGCATGCCCTACCTTAGGTGCATCAGGTAGCAGAGGACCCTGCGGGGTGGGCCAGTGCCCGGTGTGTTGCTGCGGGCCATGGTGGCCCATTCCTCCACCCCCACAGGCACAAGGAAGATGCGATGGCGTAGGAAGGTCATGTGGTTGGCTGGCATGTCCTGGAAGTCGTACGTCACCAAGAACATCTTCACCACAGTCTTGTTGGGGTTAAATAAGGTCTGGGGGGGGACAGAGGGGTAGGGGGTGAGACTGGGAAGAGCACAGGAGTGGATCTGTAGGGCAGGGCTGGGGCATCTGGGGGCAGCACCAGCAGACCCAAGGGTCCAGAGAGCTCCACACCAGTCTCTGAGGGCTTAGCCTGAGGCCCACAGGTCAGTCTTTTCCACTCACCTCCACACCTGTGCTCCCATCCCATACCCACTGCACATACACGCTCTCCTGCCAAGACCCCATCCCTCCTCACCAACCTCTTCCTTCCCTGCATCTCCCATCAGCTTGTCTCCCTGCTAGCACCCTGGGGACCCTATGCTTCCCTCCGCTGTGCTGTCTCGGTGGCCACGTACCCCCTCTGCACAAGCTTTCTGGCTGCTGCCCTGCCAAACAACGTAATGGAGCGTATCCACCCTGGGGGCAACCAGAGCCCACCCGGCCACCGCCCCATGGTGCTACTGGAGGCCAGGGAACAACTCACCACTTGGATGGTTCCAGCTTTGGGGACATTGTAACCCTTCTTTCCCAAGGCCTCCAAGTCAATCACTCCCTGGGGCAAAAGAAACAGTATGTGAGAGGGAGAAAGCCCACGGAGAGCCCAGCTGTGACCCAGAACTGGGCTGAGAGCCCACCTCGCCATGAACACCTGGCACAAGGCAGCAAGAAGATGCCCAGCTCAGTCCCTCTCGAGACCAGGGGAAGAACAAGCAGCAACACAGAGGTGACGGCAAAACAACAGCCATGAGATGGCTGAGCAGCAGCCCGCCTGTTTATATGCCTTGCAAGGGCTTCCGCTTCTCTCCCTCTTTGCTTTTTGGGTTAAATACTGCTCCTGGCACAGCTAGTGGTCTCCTCACGTAGGTGGTTGCTCGAGCCACACTCTCCAGAGAGGGGCACCTGGGTATGGCCCCCACTCACCTCCCCCACAATCCCAGCCCTCCCTTGCCCATGTACCAGGAAAGGCGAGGGTGCGCTGTGTTCGGAGATGTCAAAGTAGGTGACGTCAACGGGCAGGGTGGCATGCTGGGGGCAGTAGGAGCCGCTGGCACCGATCTCTGCTGTGAAGCCCTCAATCCTCCCCGATGGTACAAAGCGGCCTTTCAGGATGGATTCCTGGGAGAGGAGGGAAGCATTAGGGACCTTCAACCACCAGTCCTGTCCCTCGCCTCAAAGCTGCAGGGGAGATCTCCGCTGCAACCACATTTGCTTGTCCAGAGACAATCCATGAGGAGCCCTGGCTGCTCATTCTGAGACAGATCCATGCTGAATTGGTGGGCTAAAACCAGCCATGTAACACAGAAGTAGTGAGAGGTCCTCGGCTCAGCTCCACAGCAACCTTCCCAGCAGGGTCCAGGGTCCTGGTGCACCACCTAAGGATCTGCTGGCTGAGCGATCGTGCCAGTGGATGGTGGCTGTGCCACATGGCTACTGCACAACAGGCCACTAGGGACAATCAGCCCAGCAACACACCAGGGCTTCCATCAGGTTCAGCCTCTCACACCCGTCACCAGCCCAGCCTGGAGCCCCCGTGACCCACCTCCCTCCCTGGCAGGTGGTCGCTGTTACCTCAAAGTTGCCCAGCAGAGCATGGCTGATGGTGCTGGTGGCCCAGGGTGCTATGGAGCACCTGGTGCCCTTCCGGAGGCTGTTGCGGAGGTGTTGCCTTTGAGAGAGGAGACAAGATTGGTGTTGGACTGGAGACCATGCAGCCCTGGGCTGCCCATGTCCCTGGGGATGTAGATCCCTCTCCAGGTCCCCCCAACCCTTTCTTTGATGGAGGTTGAACCCACTTTCCTAGCGTCTAGGGGCAGAAGAAACCCTCCACTGCCCCACAGCCTGGGGTCTTGTGGAGGAGAGGTGCTTGGGGCAGGGCAGGGAAGAGGATTAGACCCAACCCAGCAGGGTGCTGGAGTGGCCAGGCACCCTGAGCCCCCAGGTCCATCCCACAGGGCTTCCAGAACACTCACAATTTGAGTCGCAGACTGTTCTTCAGCCTTGTCCCAATCGCAGTGCAAGCCACAGAGCTCTGGAGGGGACACGAAATCGAGAACCATGTTAGGGCAGCAACCAGGGAATGCGCACCCCTGGGAGCTGCCATCGCCCCTTGCCCTGCCCCACAGCCCCACGAGGGTCCCAGCAGACTGGACAGGCTCCTATCCATTGGGAGCTGTAGGTAGCCTATGTAGGGGCAGCCAGCAGAGCAGCACGAGGGCTGGGGTGTCTGGTGGGGACGTGGGGCTGCTCAAACCACAAAATGGCTCTGCTGGGGATACGGATGTTGTTACCAAAGCCAAGGGTGCAGCACATGACTCCCACCTTGCAAAGCAGGTCTCAGGACCAGCCCCAGTGACAAGACACCCCCGGACAGAGCCATGCACCAACACCCCATTGCCCCTTCCAGGGAACGGTAACACGTACAATGAAGCTCCCTGATCAGGCTGGGAAAAGTCCCGTCCCCTGGTGGCTCACACAAAGTTTTCGGTAGTGCTACCAGGCAGAGGGGCATGCTGCCCACTCCCGCCCACAGCCAGGCTCCTACAGCTGTAGGGTGGGGGTTAAAGCCAGAGCCACACTGCAGCCTCCTTTTAAAGATGTCCCCTTTTCAGGGGTTTTCCCTTCTAGAAGCCACACAAAGGGCAGCACAACACAAAGGGATGATGGAGCTGGCTGGCATGACCAGGCGGGAAAACCCAGGGAAGCTGCTGGAGGGCTTCACTCTGCAAGGGCAGTGCTGGGGGCAGCCAGGCTGGGGGACAGTCACCAAAAAAAAGCATGCAGGCAGGGATGGAGCTGTGCCCCATGGACAGTATGTCCTGGCTCCAAGCAGCAAGAAGCCAGAGTAGCTCTGCTGTTGGTCCCTGCAGGTCCCTGCACCATGAGATGCCCCAAGGAAAGAGAGGAGTGTGCCAGCTCTGGCACGAGCCTACTGCAGCCATAGCTGGCAGGACACCATGAAGGCAGGGAGCTGGTCAGGAGAGAAGGAGGAGCTTCCAGGATGGTTGCAAACTTCCATAGTCTATCTGATTTCTGAGGGCTCGTCGCACCCAGGGGGACATGCCCCGGGCACCCCAGAACTGCAGAAAAGCCAGTGGCATCTCTGCACACAGTACTGTGGCTCCCACTCCTTGGTCGGATCATGTCCAGTCCCGCTCCCTGCCACCAAACCTTTGCCCTGATGGATATCACAGCCAGGGACCCAAGTCAACCCACACCTCTGCCTTCTGCCTCATCAGGCAGGCAGAGGCCAGCCGCTCTTCCCAAGCCTGCTGGTAAGTCTAGCTTAATGTGAAGCTATCAGACACTGAGTGTGGCCCCATGCCATGTGTCCAACTCTTGCTGTCATGGGGAGGTCATGTCCTGTCCCAGCAAGGCTCTCCAGGCTAAAGAGACAGTTGCAAGCAGAGGATCCAGTGACTACAAGGTATCAAGAGCTGGTGACAACCTAGACTGTGTCCCCCAGGGCTGGCTGTCAGCTGCTGCCCTGCTCACACTAGTGCTGTGGCACTGGGACAGGACAGGGCACAGTGCCATGATGGACCACATTGCCCACAAGGACAGCCCTAAGCTCTGGGTGTCCCCAAGCCATTCCCTGCCTCCCCTCACCTGCGATGCTCACCTTGGCTGAAGGAAGCAGGTGATTCCAGAAAGGGGCCCCTTTGGCATCAGTGCTGCGGCAGGCCGCGGGCACTGGATGGCAAGACAGGACTCTCTTCTTCCTTGCCAATGGGGACAGACTTTCATCTTCAGAGCAGGAGTCAGCCACAACCTCACCAGTGGACAGCAGCTTCTTTTTGGCTGTACAGCTGCTGCTGCTGCTGCTGCTGCTGAGCTGGCTGCTCCTGCAGGACGTCTTCTCCAGGGAGCTCACATTGCTGGGCTCAGAGCTGAGTGCTGTCTGCAGAGCTGGGGACTCCTTGCACCTGTTGGCCACCACTGGCCATTCCTCTTCTCTGCTAGCCCAGCTGCTGTGAGCTGGGATGCTTCCTGGCTTCTTTCTCTTCCCACCAGAGTCCAAACGGGCTGTTTGTGCAATATTGTGCAAATCAAAGGGTAGTAAGTTGTAGCCACTTGCCTGCTCCCCCTTCTCCCCATAGTCTATGGGCTGATCCCCCGATGAGACAGAGCAACCATCTCTCATGTGCAAAGTACTGCAAGCAGTGTGCTGGGGACAGGAGGAGGAGGAGACGTCCTGCAGCTTGTCCTCTTTGCTGGCCTGGGGGCTCTGGCTAGGGCTGCCCTCACTCCGGTGTTCTACCACCCGCAGCCCACTGTGGGAGAAGTGCTGGGCAGAGCCGCACAGGGATAGCTCCTCCACCAGCAGACCATCCTCAAAGGTATCATCATCATCCAAGGAAGCCTGCCCAGGGCCTCTGTCATACTTGCTGTCCACCACCCCACCACCCCAGTGAGTTCGTTTGGGATCTCGCCCTGCCTCTGGAGTTCGCTGCTCGGGGTAACCCCTCTTGATGGCTGGCCGGCTGCCTGCCCGCTGCTCCGTGCTCTCAGAGGAGCTGGAGAGATGGGAGAATACGGAGACCTGGTAAACCTTCTGGCGCGTGATCTCTGTCTCGTTGTACCCCATGAGGATGCTGCGGTGGGTGCAGCACTGCGAGGAAGGCTCCAAGGGTGCCTCTCCACTAGGCTGGGTCAGGCTGGGGTCCGTGCTGTGCTGCGGGGGCAGGGACGTCTCTGTGTGGATGTGCCGCATGAAGCCTTACTTGCCTGGACTCCGAGCGGAGCCGGAGTCAGAACAGCCCATGCAGCAGCAGGAGGGTGACTGCAAAGTGCCACAGGTCAGGATGCAAGAACAGGGGGTGGGAGCTGGACCCCTGCCTTGCTCAGGACGTTTGGGTGAGCCGTCTGCTACAGGGTGCACTGCAGTGCAGCATCTGGAAAGAGAGCAGGAGGATGGAGATCAGCCTGGTATCCCCATCCTTGTCTGGGCTTTTGGCCACAAGGGACCTGCTGGGACACAGGCAGCATCTCGTATGGCCCCACTTGGACCTCCCTCTCCAGAGATGGGAAGAGGAACCAGGCTGGCGTAGCTCTCCGGGGAACCCTGCGGCATCACCCACCTGCAGGATCAGCACTTCCTTCCTGGCCTGGGCACAGAGAGGAGTCTCCAGCCCAGCTGGAGACTATTGGGGACAAGTCCGGACAAGTGGGGAGAAGGGGGCCTGCCCTCTGCCAGGGACTTGACGTGCTTGTGCTGTTCTGGAGTGCAGGAGTCAGGCAGGTCAGACCAGTCTCGGGGGCTCGGGCCTGTAATCACCCCTTTCAGCAACAGCAACAAGATCTCCCAGCACTCGCCAAGAAGACCTGGCCCAGCCACATGTGCTGAACAAGGCAGGGCTGGTGCCCTATGCTGCCAGGCCCACATCAGGGACAGGAACCTTACAAAACATCACAGTTATCTCTGCCACCTTGGACTGGGGACCTCCACCACCTCAGTTAGTAGCTGAGTGGTACCACGGGCTGCAGAGCCCACCACAGGCTCCTGCACCATCCACCCATTCCTGCCTGCCCTGAGGGCCTGACCTCCTCCATGCTGCATGGTGCCTCACTTTTGATTTTCAGCCCAGTTTGAGAGCTGTGAGAATCCTGGCCAGGAGTTCTTCTAGCATGAGAAATACTGAAATGGCTGCAAGAGCTGAAGAGATGCAGGAAAAGTCACCAATAGGCTGAGGGGCTCCAGAGCCTGAAAAACTGCCTGTGCCTGGCAGCTCTGCCCTTTGCCTGTCCCTGCAGCCCTGCAGGCTCTTGTGGAGCAAAGGCTTCGAGTCAGGTGAGCAATAGGGCAATTGCTTCTCCAAGTGGGTCAGGGCTATCTGGAGAGCCAGGCTGCATGTGGTGTTTTGACCCTGCCATGATAGGGATGGGAAAGCAGCAGGCCAGGGTGGTTAAGCCCAGGGATTTTGTTTAAAAGGAGTGATGAAAGGTATAACCAGGCACCAGCACATGCTGGGGGCTGACCAGCTGGAAAGCAGCTTGGCAGAAAAGACACTGGGATCCTGCCGGACACCCAAGTTGAACATGAGCCTGCAATGTGCCCTTGCCACAAAGGCGGCCAACAGTAGCCTGGGCTGCATTAGACACAGTATCACCAGCAGGCTGAGGGAGGTGTTCTTTCTTCTCTTAGCACTGATGAGGCCACACCTGAGAGAGTACAGCAAAGGCCTTCTAAGATAATTAAGGGACCGGAGCATCCCTCCTATGAGAGAACAGGCTGGAAGAGCTGGGACTGTTCAGCCTTGAGAAGAGAAGGCTCAGGGCCATCTTATCAATGTATATAAATAGCTGAGGGGAGGGTGTAAAGAAGATGGAGCCAGGCTCTTTCCAGTGGTGTCCAGTGACAGGACAAGAGGCAATGGGCACAAACTGGAACACAGGAGGTTCCCTCTGAACTCCAGGAAAGTTTTTTTACTGTGAGGGTGACTAAGCACTGGTACAGGTTGCCCAGGGAAGTTGTAGAGTCTCCACCCTTGGAGGTAACTCAGAAACCGTCTGGACACCATCCTGGACAATGGCTCAAGGTGGCCCTGCTTGAGCAGAGGGGTTGAACCAGATGACCTCCAGATGTCCCTGCCAACCTCAACCCCTCCATGTAACCCGCCATGCTGCAGCCTGTCCTGGCTGCTCCCCACACTCACCCCTCTGCAGCAGAACTCTGCTTTGCTCCAGATAAACTTCCCTGTCCTGCAGCAGGCGGTCGTTGGCACAACTAGCTGAAGACACCTGCCAGCCAGGCATCCCCCAGAAGTGACGTGGCTGCCGTGGAATGGCTCCCACCATCACGGTGTGCCTCTGAACCTCTGCACTGTCCTCTCCAGTTCTTCAGTTTCCACAGTGGCTCTGAGGGGGAAAGAAAGCAGGAGATGCAGGGGTGGAGTGATTCAGATGCTTTTCAGGAGAAGGGCAGGAAGGTACTGCCTGCCTGCAGAGTCACACAGGCAGAGAAGGCAGCGCTGAGGCTCAGCCTCTCCCAACCTCCTGTCATGGTTCAATCCCAGCCAGCAACTAAGCACCACACAGCTGCTCACTCACTCCTCCCCACTCCCAGCGGGATGGGGAGGAGAATTGGGAAAAAAGTAAAACTCATGGGTTGAGATAAGAACAATTTGATAACCAAAATTAAATAAAGTATAATAATAACAACAATAATAGTAATGGAAAGGAATATAACAAAAAGAGAGAAACAAACCCCAAGAAAAAACAAGTGATGCACAATGCAATTGCTCACCACCCGCTGACCAATGCCCCAGCAGCGATCCACACCTCCCAGCCAGCTCCCCCCAGTTTATATACTAAGCATGACACTCTATGGTATGGAATATCCCCTTGGCTAGTTCAGGTCAGCCGTCCTGGCCATGTTTCCTCCCAGCTTCTTGTACACCAGCTTGCTGGCAGAGCATGGGAAACTGAAAAATCCTTAACTTAGGATAAACACTACTTAGCAACATCTAAAACATCAGTGTGTTATCAGCATTATTCTCACCCTAAATCCAAAACACAGCACTGTACCAGCTACTAGGAAGGAAATTATCCCAGCAGAAACCAGGACACCTCCCAAACCCAATTGTCACATACATCTTGGCCACCTCAGGCAGCGCTATCACCTTGATTTCCATTTAAACCACAAATACTTTAAGCTAAGCTGTGAACTCTCATACCTGGCTCATATTTTACATCCTTTTTGCATGCCTTCCTATATGAAACAGTGCGTATGAACAGTTCTCTACTTCTTTCTGGTGATCATTTCATGCCTTGCTTTTCAAGACACTGCTGATCACCAGCATCATCTGGGCCTCCAGCTAGTCACTGGTGTCACGTCCACCTCCTGCCCCTTTCACCCATGTCACAGAACACTTTCTGGGCTTATAGACAAGGAGGAAGAGATTGCAATTTCTTCCAATAAGAGATACCTGACAGAGAAGGCAGAAACCAGGAGCCTGACAGCCCTGAGCCATGATGGCCCCCCACCAGCTTCCCCTAGTGCAAAGACAGTAGTGCTTTCATGGGCACAGCACTCACCTGCTCAGATGTGCTCTTGATGTACAACGGAGATTTGCAGATGCAACACAGCTCCCCTGTAGTCATAATCCACCAGCACCACAGATTTGATGCCTGGAAGAGGGCAAGGAGGAAAGTCATCTTGAGCAGCAGCTCATGGCACAACACCTTCAGAGCAGGCAGGAGACCTCAGGCACCTGCACCCTCACCATTCTGTGGCAGGGGCTGCTCGTAAGCTTTGCTGGCCGAGGAACCTCCAAGTGAAAGAGGAAATGCTGCCCATCCCTGGGGACCATGCCCTCCCTGCCTCCCTCCCCATGCAGCCCTCGGCTGGGGGCTCACTGCAGGGGCCGTCTGGAGGGAAACTGCTGTCTGTCCCACTGGGCATCCCGCCCATGAGCACTGTTCTGAATCTGGAAAGAGCATGGCCAGGCAGATGAACAAAATCACCAAAGGGATGCTCAGAGGCATCGAACACCCAAGTGCACCCCCTTTCTGGTACTCCAGTCCGGCAAGTTCTGCATCCCATCACCTTGCAGGTGGGAAGCTAGCTTCAGCAGGTCATTTGCTGTGCTCACTGCCTGACTTTGCCTGCCCCAGGAAATGGGCATTCATTCATTCATTCATTACATTTCCAATAAGATTTGTAATTAACAGGCAGTCATGGCCAGTCCCCAAGAGTCAGCCAGCCCAAAAGCCACCGTCAGCTGTGCTGGGGAAGGGCACCTCCAGTGACCAGCCAGAACACCAGCTCCCAAGGAGCACTTGCAGCAGGGCAAATCAACGCTGTAGCATAACAAACCTCTGGTCCAAAACTTCAGCAAAAGCTCTTCGTAAAGATCAGCTCCTCCTGGCACCCCACATGGGGCCTGCACCGAGGCAGGTAGAAAAGCAAGTGAATGCCCACAACTGTGGGTGTACGCTGAGGTGGTAACATGGTGTGCTCTGCCTGCCTGGGAGGTTGCTGCTTCTCTCCTCCATCCCTGGGGGAGATTTGTACCATGACTTGCGTGGGACAGTCAACTGCTGGGAAGCAAAATCAGCAACCAGCAGCAAAAGCCAGCACAGTGCAGCGGGGACAAAGCCACGTCCTTCCTGCGCATGTCCATGCCGGGACAAATATACAGTTTCACCTGCATCCTTTCTTTCTCCTTCCCATGTCCCTCTGCAGTCACAGCCCTTTGCTTCCCCACAGCAGCTGCCTTTCAGGAGAACATGTCCATCAGGAGAGGTTGACATGCTGACACCACAAATCCATCCCAGCCAAGACCTCAATGCCAGTCACCAGTTGATTCCAGCACTAGCTACTAGCGCACACAGCTAGCACAAGGGCCTACACCATGTTTTGCCAGCCCAGATACTGTCACTTGAAGCATTATGCTGGGAAATGCCAGGATTCCCCAGCCCACCACAAAAGTGTCTCCAAGTACACCTTGGGATTCCCTTGTACATCCCCCTGGAGAATTGCCCATCAGCCTGGGATGGGGAGCAGCTGGAGCACAGCACTGCTCCTCACCCTCCTCGAGATACAAGACACTGTCCAGGGGAGGTTCCTATCCCCCTTCACCTAGCCTTGCAGTTTCCCTTAGCTGCTCCCAGGGCAGTTCCTCCCCAGTGAGAGCCCAGACAGCTCGCAGCAGAGGTCAGCCTCTTACAGCACCCAGCGGGAGCCTGCCTGCACCACCCCCACCCCCCCCCAACCCCATAGAGCAAGAGAGCAACACAGGAACCAGGGACTCCCGCACCCTAAGCAGGGATGGGGAGAGAGCACCTGATCACCTCTCCCTTCTCCTCCCCTTGAGCCAGGCATCTCCAGAGCCCTACTTCTGGCTACCCGGATGGGACAGAGCCAGTTCCAGGTCCTCACCAGCTCAGCTGAGCAGCACAGGTACCGCCTCCTCAATGCAGCACATGGGGCACCATGTGCCCAAGCCAAGGGTTTGGCCTGTCCTAAGCCCAAGTGATGGTCATTTTGCCAGTGTTTCAGCCTGTGCTGGTGCTTAGACTCTAAGACAGGACTTAGAGGGCTCTGCCTGTTGGGGGAAGCACAGCCAGATCTCCTCCTGCTCTCTGCCCTGCTCCTTCCAAGCTCCCAGGCCCCCTCAATGCTCAGAGGACAGGAGGGGCCCTGTGCTTTTGCCAGGGTCTCCAAGCACCTGTGTCCAGAACTATGCCAGGCACAGCTTTCCTCTCTTCCTCCGGCCTGGCGAGGCCTGGGGAAGGGCATTACGCTTCAACAGCCAAGAAATACCCAGTGCCAAAGGACCTGCAGGGAGGGAGTGCCTCCCAGGTGCTGGGGCAGAGTCACTATGTTCCCCAAGGACATCGAGCCACCAGAGCCTGATGCAGGATGACACAGCCAGGCTGGGGCAGGGGGGGTCAGGGACTTGGCTTACCTGCTGGTTTCATTCCTATTAGCACATCCAGGGAGGACCTGGGATTAACAGACTGTGGTCTCAGCCTGCTGGCAACAGAGCAGGATGGCAGGTGAGGAAGGGTCCCTGGCTGGGTGATGCAGCAGCTGTACCACATGCTGGTCTGCAGCTTGCAAAAGGATCTGTTGCTGTTTTAACTGTACTGTACCAGCCAGAAAGGCTGCTGGATGGGTGTGGGGGCAGCTCTGCCAGCTAGGGGGCATTTGCCATGGGGCAGGACTGGCAGAGCCCTTGGAAAGGGGAGCCTGGCAGTACTGGCAGCACAGCACTGGTGCAAGGAAGAGAGCAAGAGCTGTGCCCGAAGGGGCCACGCTTAGCCAGTGGGGATCCATGCAGCTTCCTGATGGAAGCACTGCCAGCCAGTCAAGGGGACACACGGCCGGTGGACAAGTGGCTTTGGTCTGAGCATTGCTGCCTGTGGCAGAGCACCATGCCCAGGGGCTCGCAGGGCTGAGAGAGGTCCTTGTACCATTTAGACCACAAAAAAAACCCCAAACCAACCCCATAGTGGCTTTTCCTGCCTTCCTCCCTCCTGCTCTCTCTCCTGGGAAGGGCTAAGGAGACCTTCACTGCCTCACTGGGGGCAAAGCAGGAACCATGCAGCCAGGAAGGAGAGGGGTTGTCATTACAAGAGGGCAAATAATCATCCTCAGTACGAGCAGAGCACAAGGCAAGAGAAGAGACAACAGAAACTGCTGGAAACAGACTGCCTGGAGGATAGGTCACAGCTCCATCAGTCCTATCTGAACCCAAGGAGAAGGAAGGAAATCTAACCAGGGCAAGTGCAAACCCAGAAGCTCCCTGGCAAAGGCTAAGAGCAGAGCTTGAGAAGCGCCAGCAGGCAGAAAGTTTCCATCACAACCCTGAAGGACAGCAGCACTAGCAGCAATGCTGCCACCAGAGAAGGATTTCTCCACAGCCTGACAGTTCAGGCATATCACTGTCAGGAGAGAGAAAGACACATGAAGCTGGGGACCACTGCCAGCACCGTCCATAGGAGAGGTGGCAATCCTGGAGAGAAGCTGGTTAGAGGGATGCTTGAGGAGCAAACTGCATGAGGGGAAAGACGACCAGCATGGACATGGCTCTGGCACTCCTCTGGGGTTCAGGTTGGGAAGGAAGAAGCTTACACTCACTGGAAACAAGGGAGAGGGAGGGAGGGAGGATGGAGAGGGAGGGAGCATCCTTGCCCCACTGTAAGGGCAAGTGCTGCTTTTGGGGGTCCTCAGGAGGCCGCCTACTGTGCCAGATTTATGCAGCTGCAGAGCCTCACTCAGTGCTGGCCCCTATGCTGATAATGGGGAGGAAGCCCGAGCCCACAAGGGAAGGATGCGGAAAGGGGCAGTGCCCATGTTAGGAGTGCGAGAAAACCTAGTGTGAGTCCTAGAAACCACCAGAGACAGCTCCAACACCTGCCTCTGCCCCACAGCACCCATGTTTGTGAGGTGCTGCTGCTGCCCTTCCTCCCATCCCACAGGAGGGGACACTGACAGAGTACAGAAGCCCCTGGGGACAGAGTAGCCTTCTCTGCAGGGTGCCTTGCTGAGGCTCCAGGCTGCAGCAGGCTCCTGAAGGGCTGAGGTCTGCCCAGCGATGTGCGGTGCCTCCCCAGACCCACACACAGGTGCCAGAGGGACTGAGCCCTTCCGCTTGGCCAACCCAGCATAACACAATGAAATCTCTCCCGGCAGCTCGGGGACCCGGAGCAGAGCTCCGGGCCCGGGGGCTTACCCCTGCTCCTTCTGATGTCTCATGTCTTGGCATGGATCGCCTCCGCACACCTTGCCTGGGTGCCTCGCGTGCAGGCAGCGATGCTGACAATAGCCTGCAGCTGGGAAGGAGGGCTCACAGGGTCTGCAGGCAGATCCTACTATGCTACGGCCACCTGTGTACTGCTTTCCCCCACGTCCAACCCCCCCTCCTCCCCGCCAGCCTCCCCTCCATGCACGGCTGCCCCTCTTCCCAGGAAAGCGCAGTCAAAGAATGAAAAGCAGCTTAAAATCCGGTAGGACAATCGGGCAGCTCTCCAAAGCCAGCAGCACCCCCTGCCCACCCAGCACCAGCAGGCTCAAACCTCAGTGATACAGCCCACGGCCACCCAGCTCCAGCGTTCGACCGGGAGCCCAGGAAACCTGCAGCAGGCAGGGCAGGGAAATCCCATGCAGCAGCCGCTCACGGGGAGGACAGCCCAGGTTGAGGACAGACCTTTGTCTCTGCCTGCCTGTCTCGCTCGCTGCCGGAGGAGGAAGAGGGGGGCGGTGGGGGACAGCAAGCAAAGATAACACCCCTAGGAGGGATGTCACAGCCACGTTAATCACTTGGAATTCCAGCCAGCGCAGACCTGGGTGCCGCAAATATGGGCAGCAAATGGAGATGCTCAAAGCTCTGAAATAATTGGATCCTTTCGCAACAGCCGAGCCCAGAATCCAGCACAGGAATTCAGTCCCCACTGGAAGTCGAGAGATCAAATACACGGAGAGGCAGGCGCAGCACAAGCAATCCTCAGCCACCGTCGTATCCGGCTCCGCAGACCCTGGAGCTGCTCTAATCTCAGGTGCCTTCTCAGCGGGAGCGAGGGCGAGGGAGGACCGCAGTGGAGAGACCGAGGCCCCAGCAGAGCCGAGCTGAGGACGGGCCCCTTCGCATCCAACTTACTCCACTTGTGGCAAGGTGCAGAAACGCTGCCAATACAAAAGAGGGTTTTGCGGAGGAAACCAGCGGCCTCGAAGCCTTGCTCGACCGGAGGAACAGCCCACGGAACGGAGACCCCCGAAGCTGCCGGCTGGCCTCCGCAGCCCGGCGAGGGAGACGCCCGGCCCGGCAGGCTTGCCAGCCCACATCACGTTCCCGGCGAGACGCACACACGGCACATGTAGGCTCCTGCTCAGCGCCTCAACGGCAATGAAAAGGCACGGAGGCTTCTGCCAGAAAACAAAGAGGCAGCGGCAGAGCTGGGGGTGGGGAAAACTCTCCGCTGCCCAAGAGGATCCCTGCAGAGGCAGCAGGATGCTGCTGGGCTCCACTGCGTCTACTCACCCCCACAAGCCCAAGGTGGCACCCACTTGCCCGGCACAGGGAGTGTGAAGGGTGGGCGAGCCCCGCTCCCCTCCCTGAGGCAGCACTGGCTGGGAAGTGCTGGAGGACAGAAGCCAGGCCCAGGACAACAGCTGGCCACAAGAGGAAAATTCCTCTGGGCTGGCTCCGCTTCATAAAAAGCTGTGTCTTTTCACCTCGGGGTAGCTGCTGCGCACCACCGCTCCCGGGGGTAAGGCACAGCCAGCACTGTGCCTGCAAGCTTTGCTGCCGGGCCAATCTGCAGAACCCACTGGCGTTGGCCTTGCAGCGGCACAGTGGCCTTGGCAGTCACCCCAGCACAACAAAGAAAGTGCCCACAGTGAAAGCAAGCCCCTGGCCACCCAGGCACAGGGACATGTCAGCCAGGTCCCTTCCAGTCCTCCCATCCCTCTCCAGGGGCAGTGGTCCGAGGAACGTGGAGTTTGGCCACTGGATGACCACCTAGACCAGCTGCTCCACTCCAGACCTCAGTGCCAACTGCAACCAACAGAAAATTTTCCACCATTGGTGATTACAATGTCATGTGCCTCTGCAACCATTCACAGGGTGGCCACGAGAAGGCAAATAGGACCTAGCAGAGGGGCAGGGACCACTTCTACTCTGCGCTTGCAGGACATCTGGGGTATCCGGCCGTGACCGGAGCACTGACGCACTGACATGTTCCAAGTTCAATAAGGACATTTGTCCAAGGGAGGCATCCCCCAGGTCCAAGCAGGGCTAGACCCTCACCATACTAAGTGATGCACAAATGTTAGCATTAACAACCCTTTTTATCTGATGACCCAAAAGGGAGAATGATGCTGTGGGCTGGTGTCTGCATCAGAAGCCCTGGAAACCCTATCCCGACCCATTTAACTCAAACCCAATGGAAAGGCAATTGCTTACTAGTAACCCCCATCCCGTCAGCTCCCTGTCCCAGGCCATGCGCCATGGGAAATGTGATCTAACAGTGTGGCATGAACAGTCCAACCCACTCTCCATCACTACAAGCAGGATACAGAAATGTGGGCCCCTGACAGGGAGCCCCACGGGGGACTGATGCTTTGTGAGCTGGGAGAAGACAGCACAGCAATCAGTGACTGGACCCCTTTTGCTCCCACCTCTGCTGTCTCCTCTCTTCTCCCTTCGGCCACTCCTGCATACAGCCACAGCCATCCACAGCCCCAGCTTCCCTCCTTAACAAGCCAGCTCCTTCTGTACCCTGATGCCCTGTAGCCATCCACTCTTCCTGATCCTGGGTGCACAATCCTTCACCTTCCCCACATCCTTCACATGGCAGCCAGGCTCTGCATCCCCATAAGTGTGCTCCTCTTCATTCCCACCCCAGCCCCATTCTCCTCCACCATAAGATGCTGCCCTGTTTACACACACCCCCATGCATATCCCCAATGTCCCCAGCTCTTTACCCGTGCTCTGTTGCCTCCTGATCGCTGCAGCTCATACCATAACTTACCCCAGTCTCCCCCCATCCCCAGCTGCCACACATCTACAGCCCTGCCAGCCCGACCCTCCTTGCACACACCCCACTGATGAGTCCCCAACACCCATCTGGGAGAGGCACAGCAACATCACCAGTCCCTACCTCCCTGAATGGTCACCAGGCCACTGCAGAACAGCAGAGAGGGTCCCAGGGGTGCTGCATTACCACGAGCAGCTCATGACACAGGCATCAAAGCTATGCGTGGGAGAGGGAGCAGGTGAAGTGCCTGTGGTGGGGAGGGCAGCAAGGATTGTGCATGCAGCATTTACCCTGTGGGAACTGCCCATCCCCACTGCAACCCCTTTTGCGATACACTTCCTTTTACCATAAGAGCCCTCCAAGGGAGGTGCTTAGGCACAGGCACTCAGGTCTCCAGCTTGGCGTTACCAAGCTGCAGCCTGCAGATAAGGCTGCAGCAGCTGTGGGGACATTCAGCATCTTTCCCACTCCCTGTGCTACATGGCACGAGGGGAGGAGATACCACACACACACAGAGCCATGCATACCCACGCAACTCACCCTTTTCCAGCAGCGATTTAGAAAGTCTCAAGTCCAGCACAGGCCAGAGCGGTGGCACGGACTGGGCAGGAATTTGGGCCATAAGGGTGAGGTTCTGTCCATCTTTGATTGTGAAGAGCTGGACACAACCAGGGCTACTGCAGGGAAGGAGGATTTCCAGCATGAATTCAACACCCTGTGCCTTATCACAGAAAAGGAAAGAGTCTCCTTCCTGTGGGACTGAAGGTGAAGGAGAAACACCCTGCTGGCATTAGGAAAAGGGCGTCACAGCTGTCACCTAAACACTCACTATTGCCTGTAATGGAGGCAAACACACGAGTGCACAAGCCTCTTTGAAGGGAAACGAGGGGGTAGGAGGGACTGGCATGTCTTACTGCAGGCACATCCTATGCAGGGCAATGGGAGACACAGTCTAGCTCCTATTTCATCCCGTGAAACTTGTAAACCACCTGGTCCACACACCACAAACCACTCGCAGGGTCCCAACAACAACAGAGCCCTCTGCCTGGTTCATCCACCACCCCCTCCATGGGGGCCAGGCTCCTGCAGGGCTGCCAGGGCTCTGAGCAATACACATGGCCAGTGATACCCTTGGGATGAAAGGGGGAATCCACCTGGCACCTGCACATTGCATGGAGATGGAGGAAGCCAAGGCTCAACTGGTGCTTCATGTCAGGCAGAGGCTGGAGAGGACCTCCCCTCAGGGCTATGTGGCAGGTGCAGCCTGCAGGGACTACATGGCACTAGGGCACCAGCATATCGGCATCCTCTAACTTCACAGACATGATAATGAACAGGGGCGGGCTCGAGGCACAGCTGCGTCCCCAGACAACCCACCTGCACAAGACATGAGCCCCCATATTGTCCCCTGAAAGATGCAAAGGCCCCTGTGCAAACTCTGCTTGCTGCCACTATGGCAGCCCATGTTTTGCTGCATTGCTTCTGCAGGAACACACAAAGTTCAGAGACCTCAGAAACCAGCAACTGGCAACTGGATCCAAAACACCTTCAACCCCGGTGGCAGCCGTGCAGCTGGGAACACAGGTGTCTCCCCAGACCTGACCCTCCTAAGGGGACAGAGCCCGCAAGAGACCTGAGAGCTCTTCACAGACTACCAGGAACCAGCTCAGCCCTGGCGATGCAGTGATTTACCTATGCAGCTGGAAATGAACCCCAGGGCCCTCTTGGTTCAGACCACCAGACCCTGCTGCTCTCAATGCACGCAGGTGTTGTAACAGGGATATCCAAGTAACGGAAGAGCACCCAGAGTGGTATTGAGTAACAAATGGACTACCAGGGAAGGGAGAGCACACAGGGCTCTGAGCGAGATGGCAGCACAGCATCAACGAGCCCAAGGGAAAGGCTGAAAGGAGCAACTTAAGAAGGGATCTGGGGACTAAGACAGGCTCCTGGGAATGTCCTAGACCTTGAAAACCCACATAAAAGCATTTGGGGAGCCTGGACATCCTTCCAGCCTCTGCTGGGTCAGCTCTGCCCAGGCGCTGTGGCTACATGCAGCCCCCTTTGCTCTGGTTCATCACTCTTGCAGATGGGATGGGGCAAACGCTAAATGCCCTTTAAGAACTTACATACCGGACACAGGCTTCTGCAGCATCAGGCACCAGGGTCAAAGCTCAGAGACACAATAAATTGCAGAGCAAAGTTGTTTCTGAAGACAAGGCTGATAAGGCTGCCAGCAGCCAGCCTTGCAGAAGGACAGGATCAGGAAAAGAGCAGCCATGAGAATAAAAGGCTGGCAAAGAAACAGAAAATACTGGGAGCAAGTAATTCTTTCCAGACAGTCCTTTGGGCTCATCTCAGCCTCCATCTGCTCCCTATCTGCTCAGGATGGTCAGGCAGCTGGAGCCTTTAAAAAGGCTACTGGTGACTTCCCCCACAATTGCCACCATCTCTGGGACAGGCACCATGGGGCAGATAAACCTGGAGCCCTTCCAGCCAGAGGGCTGGGGGCAAGTGTCCACCCCAGCCTCCCGACAATGCCAGCACCCCTTTACAGATCACAGCTCTGCACTGCCAGCAGAGCAGGGTGGATGGTTTATCGCCCTGTGCTTTACTGCCAAACTACTGGCTTTTTGTGCTTGTGCTGGGAGGGAATAACACGGACCTCTGGTGAGAAGGCTAAGATAGGTGGGGGCAAAGCAATGAGCTGGGTAATGCTGCTAAGACAGTGCCTCCAAGCACTGCTAATACCATACAGATGAGACGAACCAAGCCAGGAGAAGGGGATGGACAGAACAAACCCCTGAGCCCTCCATTTGCCTCCAAGCCAGTCAGTCCAACAGGCTGTGAGACGCTGCATTGCCAAGCGCCCCAAGAACTACAGAATTGGGGAACAACAATGGTGGGAAGGGACCTCAGGGGGTTTCGGTCCAATCCTGCCAACAGCAGGGCCAAGCTTGAGCGGGTTGCTTATTGCCCCTGCTGAGGGCTGACAGTCTCCAAATGTAGAGACTGCCTCCCTCCTCTGAGCCCTGCTTCAGAGTCTAACTGCCCTTGTGGGGAAATACTTTTCCTAGTATCTAATTGGAATCTCCCTTGTGTGCTATTGACTCTCACCCTGCCCCTGGGCACTTCCCAGGAGAGCCCAGCACCGGCTTCTCTCCAAATGCACAGCTGCCAGCAGTGGTGAGAGCCCCCTTCGTTGCCTTCCCTTTCCCAGGCTGCGCAAACCCACCCCTCTCAGCCTCTGCCTGCTGCAGCACACCAGAAGCCCCACAGCAGGGCCAGAGCTCCAGCACATCACTAGAGACTGCTGGAGCCTGTTAGTCTCCATCCTGCCCAGGCAAGGCTTCCACTAGGGAGAACAGGAGGCACCTGCAGCCAGCACTGAGTAGCAGACACCTACACACCTTGGGGGTGCTGAAAAAAAGAGACTCACCTCAACACTGAGACCAGTGGGGGCTGTTTTTGTTCAAGTATTTGATCATTGCTCTGCTGGGTAGCAATACCAGTGCCTGCTGCAACACACCTAGGTTATCGTAAGCTGAGAGTCCCAAGTACCTGCTCTGAGAAGTTTGGCCCTAAATAGAGAGAGCTTTGGCTTCACCGCTTTGCCACCGATACCAAGCCTACCTCCATCATACCCATGAGGGACCTGCCCTTAGGAGTGACGAGCAGGACCATCATGAGTCAAACTCTAGATGAGGAAAGCAGACCCCCAGGGTCTGCAGCAGAGCCCAGGTCACACAAGGGATTTTGGAGCCAATGAGCAATCATGCCCCCAGACCTACAGTGCATCGTCCTCATCCCAGCTCTCCCCTATACTGCATTCACTCAATCCAGAGCTATCTGTTTATTACCCTCTGCTCCAGCAGGGATCATTCATTTTTCCATCCTCTCCCCGCTCTCTCAGAGTGGATGGGAAGGTTACTGGGCAGGATCCAACCAGGACACAGACCTCCTCAACTTGCCCGGAGCCAGCTGGACACCCCACTACCTGCATGGGGACAAAGATCCACCCCATGCACCGGAGGCTGGGATACCTGGTCACTGCACTACTCCCTGCTCCACTGCTCCCTTGCGTCTTTGGTCCCTCCTGGGAAAGCCTCAGCACCGACGATGCCCCAGGCTGCCCCAGGACAGCAACATGCCCATGGCTGGAGAAGATGTGGGCAGACAATGGGTTCAGCATGTGGCCGAGCTGGATCCCGGCCTGTTCCCAAGCCACAGGCACTGCCTCCACCTGCTAAGCCCCACAGCTTTCCCAGATCTCCTCCGGCACCCTCACCCCATCACCCAGGGGACCCGGCATGGGCTGCCAGGCCCTTGGGATCTCTCAAAACCCAGCCCTCAGTGAGCACCTGCCCTCTGCTTCCCGCTGACTCATTCCCCTGTGATTCACCCCCTCCTCCTGCCTGACTCACCCATTTCTGCCACAGCTGTGTGCACGCACGCGCACGTGTGTGTGTGTGCAACTCGGTGGCAGCTGCCGGGGCAATGCCACAAACTCTGCAAGGCAGCAAACCAGGCAGGAAGCCTGGCCAGGCTGTGCTAGAGCCCTTGCCTCCCGCAGCACCCAGCAGCAGGGGAGGCAGAGATGACACTGCTGGCTCAAGTCCATGGTGGGGAGATGAGGCAGAAAGGCAGACTGGGAGTGTTATTGTGTGCCAGCACTGCCGAGATAAGGAGCAATGCTGGGGGAAGGCTTCCTCGGGGCTCCAAGGCTGCCTTCCAGGCAAACACATTCATTTTATCAGCCCTCCAGCAGCCTGACCTCCACAGCTGGCTGTGGGAGGGTTACCCGGTGCTGCAGCAGCTCAGATCCACAGGCGAGCTGTCTGCCAACTAACCTGCTTTTGGGTACAGCCAAACATAATCCCACAGGCTGTGGCTCTTCCCAGTTTGACTCTCTGGGGTAGATAGCTTCCTGGGAGCCAGAATGGGACTTCTTCTAAGCATGGCTACGGTCACTCGGCTTCAGGGCCCACAGGCTTGGCCAGTTCCTGAATCCAGACAGTACAAGCCACACACAAGACGCTACATATACATGTCCTCTGCAGGCTGCTTCTCCAACTAGCAATTCCCCTAATGCTAGGGGCTGAAGCTAAAACAGGCTTTGCCCCACATCCCTTCCTTCACCTTTCCCCTAGCATCACCCCGTCCAAGGGCTCTCCAGCTAACCTTGGCTTCCTTCTCAGAGGGGACCAGAGCAGACAGAGGTGACAAGTGGAAGACCACAACAACACAGCTGTGCCAGAGCCCAGCAAGAGCTGCGGCACACACGTCCCAGCTGGCGAGCAGCTCTGTGTACCAGAACACATCCATCTGTGTCAAAGAGCACACAAGAGCACCGGCGCATGCAGAAGATGCCGATCTGTGCAGCACACCCAATCACGGACCTGCGCCTCTGCCTGTTGTAGCTGGAGGATCCATTTCCCATTAAGTACAGGAGAAAATTACTGGGGTCAGACACAGGCTATTCTCCCACCTTTTCCTCTCCACATTCCACGGGTCAGAGTCACACTGACAAGGGGCTCTGGTCCCTTCCACCCAGGAGGGCTTGGCCAGCTGCAGTATTTTGCCTACAACCACACACAGGTTACTCAGGACAAGCCTTGCTGGTGCTGCAACAGGACAAGTCAGTCAAGTATTACTCCAGCAGGGTCACACAGCCCCAGCCGGGTCAGGAGGCCCTGACATCCAGGAATTAAGGACAGACTAAACCATATTTTGGCCACAGAAGGAGGGACAATGTTTTGGGCTGGGATGTCATGTATTAATAGGGACAAAGAACGATCTTCTGCCAAAGCTCAGCACTGCATGTCAGAACTGCTGGTTCTCCATGGATTTTTACATTCCTGATCCTCAGCACAGAGCCCTTCTCCCTTCTCAGGGCAAAGAAACTATGTTTTTGTCACACGGGGTCCTGCAGGCTCCAGCAGCTTCCCCTGCCCACCACCCCTCCTCTCATAAGGATGCTCCACTCCCCAGGGTCCCTTCTAGGGAAGCAGTGATGGAGATCCATAGTGCTCACTGTGTGTCATCAGCGAGGCCAAAGGCAGGGCCAACACCATGGTCATGGTGTCACCAAGCTCACAACACTGGACCAGCACCTGAATGAAACTTTGCAGCCATCAGGAGGACAGACCTAGCAATTTAAATGCACGTGCTTAAATCAGCCTGTCACCACTGAAAGGATGGGCTTCCCTACAAGATCTGGGAGCCGCTGAGAGAGCAGCAATAACCTATGTGAGCTCTTAGACAAGGCTGGCCCCCTGCTGTAGCCCCTGCACAAAGGGGAAGCTGAGGAATGTGCCCTACATCCCAGGGGCTGCTCCAATTTGAGCCAGACCATGACAATTTCCTGCCAGCCCCCCATTTGTGACTAATAGAGCAGTAACACCCCATCTGCAACATGCCCCCTCCAGCCAGGCTGAGGGGAAGAGCAGAGAAGAGACAGCCAAGCTGCTCCAGCTTCTGGCATCTGTCCCACACCAAGGAGATCCCTTGCAACTGCCTTGTGTTCCCCTTCTGCAGCCCAGGTGGCTAAGAAGAGTGGCAAAGCATCCCTCCAAAGTACAATGACAAGACTTTGCTGCCTTCAAATAGCATGTTTCAGGTCAGCAAGCTAGGAACTGTCAACAGAGAGGAGCCAGTTTATTCACCCACCTTAATGGTAGCGGCATACTTCTGCAGCACAGGTGATGCCAGAGGACAGGACAAGAAGAGAGGATTTGGGGCAACAACAGATGGAGAAGTTCAAGCTTTCTCAATGTCCATTCTAAACAGCAAGATCTATATGATGTTGATGCTTCTGCTGAAACAGTTCCTGGTTACAAGGACAGACACACAGAGAATGAGTCAGAATAGGCCAGCTACCAAGGTGAACAGAAGTCATTATGGTTTCCGAGAGCCCCGAACCAAGCATTCTATTTCTGGGTTCCCCTTGTCACAGCAGCTCTCCCTTCCTTACAGTTCTCCCTTCGTGGTGTTTGATAAAAGTAGAGCAGCCTCTAGGCTGCTAACTTAAGTGCTGGCTGCAGTGACCCTCATGGAGTATTCCCTGGGACCAGCTTTCATCTCCTAGACAGAGCCCAATGAAGCATCAGCCCTTTGTTCCAAAAATCACATCCAAGGTCATTTGATCAAACATAAAGACCAGATGTGGAATTTCTTTAAATGAAAGCTTAGATGGGGGAGCACGCCTATGCCAGGGGATGAAGCTGAACAGCCAAGTGCCTGCTAACCCAGCCTGAAAGTTTTAAGGACTGCCTTTTCTGGTCAGTAATACAAATCCAAGTTTGCTAAAATTGGAAAGCCCACCGTGTGGTTTGCAGCTGGCGCTCACCCTTCCTGCAAGCTGGAAACCCCTATTGTCTCAGCAACCCTGATCAGCCCCCTGCCCTCACCAAGGGGATGCTCTTGTTGACTCAGCACATCCTGCAGCCCTCTGTACACGTCCTGGGTGGGCTGGCTGGCTGGCTCGCACCATCCGAAGCTCAAGATGGAAACTAGCTGTGTTGTCTTTCCACCTTGCTCTGGGAAGGGAAACAGAGGTTTCTGCCATCCATCCCTTCCCTAGCTTCTTTTTCTGGACCCTCTGGTGCTGTGCTCCATGGGGCACCCTGAGCAGATGACATTAAGCAGAGGGGCTAAGAAAGCAGCTAGAATAGGGCCTTCCTGCTACACATGAAAAATCCAGTTTTAGCTTGGGCAGGCACTGAAAAGCCAAATTCCCGCTTCTGTCAAGGCAAAATGTGCCTGCAGGCACCCAGAACTGTCTCCTTTTCTGCATTTTGGAGAGATTCTCCCTTGCAGGCATTGCCTTTTACCCTCTGCTACCTTCACCAGCTCACAGCAGGCTGGAGAGGCCCAAGTGCTGGCTATACCAATGACACTGCAAATTTAGGTGCTGTGGTGTGGGGAGCAGCTGCAAATGCAATATGGAAGGGGGGGGATGTGAAACAAAACCAAACCACCCAAAAATCCCAGGAAAGAAGGCCTGCACAAAGCCTACAGTCCTGGCCTCCTGGCTCCCAGCCTTGTGTTCAACACTCATTCATCTCAGCACACAGTTCCAGTTTTCACTCTGGTCTTAAATCTCCCCATGAAGTTGCTCTCACTGACTTTCACAATTTCTTTTCTCTCTGCCCCACTTCCAGCAGGGACCTCAACCGCTGCTGCCTCCCAGCAAAAGGGTCTCCATGACCTTTGTAATTCAACACACTGGGAAAAGCTCAATCCATTCCCTCTATTCCTAGCCCAACACAGACCTTAAAAGCCCTCTTTGTTCCTGCTACAAACCCTATCCCACAAGCGTGGCTTAACCCTTAGGGCACTGACTCAAATAAAGAAATAAAGAGTGCTTCACAGAAGCAAGGCGGGTTGCAGCATCCATGGGAAGCTGGACCTACCCTCCACCTACAAAAGAGCTGTGCTGACAATCTGCTGGTGGCTTGCAGGATGCATCAGATACACACAATGGGGTGGGAGGGGGAGATGTCTCTGACCATCCTCATCGTCAGTACAATCTACTACCAAGATGTAGTGGCCCACACTGTAGTGGGCCCTGTGGCCCACACTGCTGCAGCAACATGGACACAGGTTGGGCTCACAACTCTTTATAGTGTCCTGGTTTTGCTCTGCCTGCCCTCAGTTCAGCAGGTTTATTAGAAAACATGCTGCAGGCAGACGGATTTGGGGCCACAAGGAAGCAATAGGGGTGAGGAAGGAAGCAGGTGGGACCGGGCGCTCCTCTTGTCACTCCTGTGAGGACTCCTCTGCTCCTGCCCCCAGGTACAGCCATTGCTCTATGCCCAGGTGCAAAGCAGAGACAGCGAGGGATGCCATGCTGTACCTCTGCAGCCTGCATGTAGGCAAGAGCGCAGTGACAGCATTCCTGATTCTTGCCTTATCTGAGATAAGCTCAGACCCATATCCTGAGCAGCAGCCCATAAATCACACGTTGGAGAAAGCAGTGCCATGGGATTGTCGGTAATCATACGCCCTGCACATGGTAATGCAGAGGGGATGGAAGGTACAGCCAGCCCCCCACCCCACCTTAGCATGATCCCTGGCACAGGAGAAGGCAGTATGGAGCAAGGGTTGCTTTGCGGCACCTAAAAATGCCAGTTCTGCAGCTGGGGTGGAACAGAGCTGCCCTGCAGCACCCTGAAACACCAGCTCCACAGTAGACAGAGCAGGCTTGCACTGCTGCACCCCAAAACACCACCTCTGCAGACAGGATGGGTTAGGGCCACCTTGCAGCACCCCAATACGCCATTTCCTACCAGCTGCTGTAACTTCCCTTCTGCCCCTTTCCGGTCCCACTCCACCCCTCCCTGCTCTCCAGGCCACTGGGAAACTGAGTCACAGCGTGGTGTCACTACCCTGAGGAGGAAGAGTGGGTCGTCAGCCCCCAGCAGTAGGCACAGCATGGGGGGTAGGGCAAGGGTGGTATTGACACCTTTGAAAAGCCCAGCGATGGGCAAAGATAAAGATACCCACATGTCCTATACTAAGCAGCTATCCAAATTACGAGCCTCCTCTGTTCCCACCTCTCTTGAAGCTGAAGTTGGCCCTACCCTGCTGCTGGCCATATAGACTGCACCCAGCTCTGCTGGGTTACATATGGCCCCTCAGAATGACCCCACGTGCTCTCTGGCACCAGAGGGGACAGGGACATGCAGGGCTTTGCGCCAGATACATGTAATTTAGCATGGCCCTAAAAAGAAAAGTAATGCCACANAAAAAAAAAAAAAAAAAAAAAAAATTAAAGACCCAGATAGAGCAACATAAACCAGAAGAGTGCCCTGGACCCCATATGGCTGGTAGGGGATTGGATGCTTCCTTGAGAGCAGGTCGTTACATTCTTTACTTTAAAAGATTCATGTTTGAGTAAAGACTTGGATTCTCTGGTCCAGCTCTAGGAGCTGATAAGTTACTGACCTCAGCCTTTCTCTTTTTACCACACACCTCCAAAAGCCGCTTTTGAGGGCCTCCTTACTAGTTAAGCTTCCCAGGACCAGGTCCATAGCAGTGTTCATCCACACCAGCATCTTTTGAAATCCCTATGTCTGGTGCAGTAGCAAATCACCACCCATCTATCCACCTTGCAGGCAGAGAAGCTAAAGATAAAGATTTGTTCGTTCAGGCTTCAGGTCAGACATCTCACTAATGTTATTAAAGTTATGGTTTCTTTATTGTGTTTCTCATGATTGCAGTGATGTTAAGAGCGCAGCATTGTCCAGTTCAGCTGGGCCACCGAATGGGAAAGCAAAGCTCAAGCTGCGGAAAATGCAGAGCTATTATGCACTGCTCATCTGCAAATCTCCTGGCATCTTTCCCTAGGCTCCTATCTCTTGGTTGCCTTGCTCCACCTTCCTGGGGACTCTTTGAAAACAGACCCCTTCACCCCTCCCTGGTCAGTGCGTTCAGGTGGTATTTGCTGTTGTTGTCATGCAAAATAAACATTATTGCCAATACCCTTGCCCCAGCTCTATCTCCCAGGACAACATAATAGTAGATTAAACTCATTATCCCCTATCACTTTATGGCACAATCTTTTCAATTCTCTGTTAACACACATCTGAGATATACCAGTTTCAGGCAGGCTTACTCCAAAGGAAAATCCCTGTTCTTTCCTTACAAGGATTTGCACAAGCAATACCTTCTCTTTTTGGTAGCAAAAAAAAGCTCAAACTAAACCAACACCACCAGCAAAAAAAAAAAAAAAAAAAAAAAAAAAAACAAACACCCCAAACCAAAAACCACTCCAAAAAACCCACTTGGAGGTTCCCTTAAGGACAGAATTTGACTTTTCCTTCCAGACCACCACTTTGCTTAGACCTTTCCCAGGTTCTGGAGAGCAGCATTCTCACTACTGCTCACACTGGTGCATCAGCAATGTTTGGGGCTGTGTAGTGAGGAAGCTTTCAAGGGTGAGATGTCTTTTCCTTCCCAAAAGCAACCAGCACATGAACACAGGCATTTCCTGGTAAACTGTTGCTCCTTGCTTCCAGCCTCTGCTACAGGGGTGGCCTCTGATAGCAGCCTTCCTCCGGAAACACCACTGTGTTTTGCTCAGTTACTCTAACAGTATGATATTGTAGGGAAACAGCATTAAACAGAGCTGTAATCTATAATAAATCATTCCTACTGAGCTGCCAGGGACATAGTTCCACAGGAGAAAGAAAGGAGCTCTAAGCCTGTTTCCTCAACAAACCGAAGCCATGAAACAGCCCTTTGGTTACAGGGAACAGGCACAACAGCAAGAGGAGCACTTTAAGGGTGGCAGACTGATGCCACCGATTTTTGTGTTCTCTTTATCTAGATTTATCACATGGCCAGGGCAGATCATTGCACATACCTCAAGATCCCAGACTGTGAGCCCAGGGGAGAGGTCAGCAGACCACACCCAGACAAAAAGCCTGTGAATATTCTAGTTCCTCAAAAACTGCTCATATATTCAGCTGTTGCTGCTCCTAGAAGATGAACTGAAAGCAAAGCTCAGACCTGCTAGTTGATGCCATAACTGCTTTATTTTGCTGGCAGCCAGAGCAGAGAGGACGTTGAGAATTACCCTCTTTGTCCACCACTGGCCCATCTATGTTAATCTTATCAGTAACACAAACACTGGTACTGGAAGGACTCGAGTGACTGTGCTAACCTGTTTGTGCTATACTCTCTCTGCACAGCTACAGCACTGCTGACTGGCAGTAAGAAAACCCCAGTGCACAGAGTCCAGGCATTTTCCCCAGGTCTGAGTTGAGCAAAGAGTTGGCTCTTGCAAGCTATTCTTTATGCATCTTCCAGACAGGGCAATCTGTACAGCACTGCTCGGCTCAACTATCTTCTCACAATTTAGGGAATGCAGGTAGAAGCACCCACCGAGTCAAAGTTTCCTCTTGGTCCCCATGATCCATAATCTCTCTGCTGAAAACCCCAGCACTTTTTCCGCTGCAGCAGCATTAAGGTTGCTCTGGTGTCCAGAAGGACACTGGCCATTTTTTCAGACTGACACTGCTTAGGATGGTGTCTCCATCAGACTACTAGCAGGTATGCATGTCCCAGACTTGCCTAAGGCAATGGCAGCAGCAAAGCACAGCAGCACGTAACCCACACAGTACTTTCCGAACCTCAACACCGCAGCTCAGCCAGGAGGAAATCTCTCTTGGCTGCCTCTCTCTAAATGCTTATTCCAGCACTGCCTGTCTTAACTCCTCCCCAAATCAGGAGTAGAATATGTGACCCCACAGCCTTTGGGCTTTTCTAATCCGTTGTGCTGTGCTTAAAAATGTGTAGTATGAACAGGCAAGACAGAAAAAGAGGGAAAAGCACTTAAAAAATGGCACAGTTATAACTCATCAGGTCACAGTGCCCAGGAGCTTGAGTGTTGGGCAAGGACCTCAGCATGCGAGGTGCTGTACAAAAGGCAAAAGAGAAAACACCCTCTGCCCTAGAAACCAGCAATTCATACCCCAACACACACGCATAATCCATAGCCTTATCTGCTAGGCTCTGCATCCACTCCATCATATTTCATAGCACATCTTGGGGCTTCAGTCCAGAGGAAAGATCAGAAACAACAGGCTATGAAAGTGGGGTCAGAGGGAACTACGGTTTGGCTCAATGGATCCTGACTGTGTTCTGCCATCATCCGTACCTGTAACACACTGTAAAGCCAATTCTCACACCAAGTGCTGAAGGTCACATACATGAAGAGCAGTGCTTGAGCTGCTGATGTGAAATTGCCTTCAGTGTCAGGTACCAGTGTCCCAGCTTCCTCCATGGGAAGGAAGCTCCAGCTGTGAGTGCGGAACAAGCTGTTACCTTCTGAAAAGGGAAGGAACCTGTCGGGAAGCAGGAGGGAGGAAACGCGCTGCTGTCTGCCGCAGGTGGCTTTCCATGGAGCAGGAGGCTCCATGTTCCACCTTCCACCTCCTTGTTTGCTCTCCCTTGGGAACAGTAGGGTCTGGAGACCAGTGAACATTTTACAAACAAGCATAGCCTATTTGGGAGTTTTAAGGTGACTGGAACTGTAGCACTGGACAGCGTTGGGCAGTCTATACAGATCTTATAATCACTCTAAATCAGAGATGGATGCTATGGCAGACTAGAAATGGCGAAACAGTTTTCAGGGGAATTTCTGAAGCTTTGTACCCTGGTTCAGACCCGGATGGAGGGTTCACAGCTCAGGCAAGGATCATGACATTTGTGAGTGCAGGGCCATTTGGGCAGCTCAGAGACAGGCATCCTCTCCCCTCCAGTTTTGCCTGAACATCCTAGTACAGAAGAACTCTGGCCATACTACAGCAGTGTGTGCCACCCCATGGCAACCCCACATATCTGACTTCAGAGCATTCAGAGCATCCTCTGAAGGTGGCGCAGGTTCCTTCCCCTCATGTTCTGGGCTGGGCACAAAGCTGTGGGCAGGGCGTTGTAGCTCACTGCAAGCACTGACCTTTGAGAGGTGTAATGAGAGAGGTTTACAGCTCACACAGCCATCCACGTTGAGACGGGCAAACTGTACTTGCTGCCAGCCAGTCCCTTCCCCCCTGGCTCGCATCCAGGGCTTTAGGCACATCATGGATGACAGGTCAGGTCTCAGTCACGCTCACATTATGACCAGGCTGGAGCTGGCTTCCTGACCTGTTCCCTCTGCACAGCAAGTGGTACGATGTTCCCTGCTTCCTTCAGCAACAGGAGCCAGCTGTCTACCAGCATCTGGCAAGGGGTCTGCCCAAAGGCAGCTTCAGAAATGTTTAACCTCTCCTTTACCTGCCCAGAGGATGGTCTCAGACTGTATCAGAGGGCTCACTAGAGCATCTGCTCTCCATCAAAGTACAGATACCCCAGAGCAAGACAAACTGGCTGTGTGAGGTGGACAGCATGGTACAAGGCCAGGCATCCTGGGAAGATGCAGGCATGGCTGGAGCCACTTACATTGATTAACTGAGGATAAACAAGGGCAGCAGAATGACTTGCTTTCCTCCGTGGTACAGTGAGAGGGCTCAGGAGACTGGTTTGTTTCTGGCTGGGCCTGCTCTGCAACTCAAGGCTTCAAACAGAACAGGTCTGCAGACAGGAGCTGCCTGCCCATTCCTCAGCAAGGGGCAAAAGAGGGGAGAAGGACAAAGCACCCCTGGCCACCCACCCTGAGGCTGCTGCCTAAGAATGGCTCTGGATGCCAGATTGTCACACAGGACCCCAGTGGTGCTGAGCCCATGGTGTGGCTGGGATGGGGCTGCATCGAGGGCTGCGCCAGGTTACACGTTTGCCCCGGCTGCTCCTCTGCCATGCACTGCAGAAAGAGTGATGCAGCGGTTCTGCCAGCAGCGAGTTGCCATAGCAATTCCCCCAAGCATGCCCTCCTGCCTCCCTCCTTTGTCTCTGCTCCCCCAAGCCTTGTGTCCCCTCTCCGCCGCCCCACACATAAAACCTGCTGCACAGCACCCAAGAGCCTCAACATGCTCCTAAAGGGCTGTTCATCACCCTGAGGAAGGAAAGGGGCAGAGGAGGAAGCCCACCCCCGCAAGCCATCATCCCCACCTGCTTCACAGGCACGATGCCTACTCTAGACCCAGGTGCATCACACCCCACCATGCCCACTCCTGAGGTGCGACACAGGAGAGCTGGGCAGCCAGACTTGAGGTGTAATGGCCCCTCCAGCTGCACTCCCTGTCGTGCTGTGGCAGGCAGGGATGCTTCAACATCACTGCCTGCTCCGTGATGGTGACATGCAGCCCCTGCCCAGACCAGACCAACACAACATGGCTGCCTGCAGGTCAGAAAGCCCCATGAGCTCTTTCTGCCTTGTGGCAGCACCAGGTTTGATGGAAATGGGGGTCCCAGACTCTTTTTGCTGCAAGCTGGCAGGCATCTCCTAAGTCTCTGCTCTTCAGTCCTAGCCCGTTTCCACTTCAGGCAGGTTTGTTCCGCTGCACCAAACCTTGCTGTGGCTTGAGCCAGAGACAGGATCCTGCTTTGCTTCCTGTCCCCAAAACTGTTGTCTACTGTTGCTATGTGCTGCTAAACAGTTACCCAACCCAGTGTGTAAGCAGAGCTCCTCTCCCTTTCACCTCTCCCACACAGGCACAAGATGCAAGAGGAAGACAAAGGACCCTGCTGAACCACACTCAGGTGTGGTAACTGCCAATATCTTTCAATGAATGAATTTAATGACTTAACAGAATGGATAAAAAAAGAACTTCTAAAAGCTCTGCTTCCCTCCCCATTCTGCCCTTCCCCAGATCTAGTGGGGCCCACCACAACTGGTTACATCACTTGAGGGTTATAGCAGAAGCTAGCAAAGCCTCGATCCTGATCCAGGTTGAGTCATGGAGCTCAGGAGACCATGCAGCTTCCTTCTGATACCATCAACCATGTCTTAGCCTAAAAATAAAGATGGGCCAAAACTGTAGAGCCACATCTTGCCTCAACATGAAACTTAGCAAAGCTCAGCGCTAAGCTCAGCGCTGCTGAAAAATCACCTGAGCAGGTGGAAACCAAAAAGTGCAGAGAAGCCAAAAGTCTTGGGTGTACAAACAAGGGAGAGGCCAGGAGGCCTCACCCTGTGCTGCAAGGGGCTGGAGGATGGTGGTGGCAGATGCCAAGCAGCCATCCAGCCGTACAGAGAGAGCCAGAGCTGGGCTTTCATCTCACTTGGCTGTGGGCTTTGGAGTATTCCCACACCCAGAGGTTTCACGGAAGACTGTTTTCTGCACTGCCTGTACCCATCTGAGACAACAGGAACAGACTGCTGTGAATAGGAAGGATGCTGCATTTTTGGCAGGAAAAGGCTGGAAAGCTGCAACCTGCTTCCCACCACACAATGTGTGGGCACACACAAACAAGGTCCAAAGGGTGCTTGGTGCTAGGGCTAAAAAAAAGGGGTCACACATACATCTGATATGGCTTAGACACTTTAGGTAAGTGAGGAATTCAAAGTTCTTCCTAATCCCTGGGACGCTATGCCCCAGCAAAACCTTTGCACATGAGGATACGGGATTCTCACATAGCTCTTAGCGGGGAGCTGCAGGATCACACACAAATAGGAGCTCAGATGGACATCGGCAATGTTCAGAGACCTAAAATTAGCCTCAGCAGATGAGCCTCTGCTCCATTCTTGGGAGCAGCGAAAATCGAACAAGGATCCAGCTGTCCCAACACTCCCATGAACAGGATCTTTGAATGCCCAACCTACTTGCAACAGACATGGTAGGGCAAAAAGGGGATTCCTTGCATAACTCCAGTGCCAATACTCACGAGAAACCCAGGGCCCCATCTCTGAAGGAGGGGCAGCATGTTCTTGGGGTTTCCAGTGGAAAGAAGACCTACTCCTAGATCAGCTGGTCAGACCAAGGGGCAATGGCAGCCCTCACATGCTAAGAGTGGCCTGAAGGATGTTAGGCTGACCACTTTCTGTTGAAGGTATAACCTCCACTTTGCCCAGTCTTTAAGTTTGCCGGCAAAGCATTCCATCCCATTCCCGACAAAGGCACTGCAAGTCTGTCAAAGGGTCTGCAAGCTGTGCAAGGTTCCAGATTACTGCCAGCTGCACTAAGCTGAATTAACATGGTTAATTCAGCCCAAATATAAGTTCACTGATATCACCTGGGTTAGGCAATTTCCAAACGAGAGAGAAGAGGTTCATGCTATGACCAAGTAATGGGAGAAGGTGCTGCATTACACATATATGGGAGATATGCTGTCCCTGGAGATATCAAGCTATTTGGTCAGCAAGTGAGCGGAAAGTAAAGCCTACTTGCTGGTGGGGTGGTGCGAGAAGCAGAAAAGGCCTTGATGCTGTGTAAGCACTGCTAAGCAGTAATGAAAACATCTCAGCATTATCAACACTGTTCTCAACACAAATCCAAAACATAGCCTTGTGCTAGCTACTATGAAGAAAATTAACTCTATCCCAGCCAAAACCAGCACACAGACACTTCAGAGATGAGCCACACAGCCTGGGCAGCCACATGTCCTAAACAGCAGCTTCCCCATATGATATCACCTGGCCAAATCATACCTGAGATCTGGGGTGAGAGAAGGGCTCAGCCTACCACCCTTGAAGGCACAATGCTGATGAAGGCTCCCTTCCCGGTGAGAGCACACTGTGCAGATAGGGCGGGCACTGCTGGATCCCAGGCAGGCATGCAAGCATCCAGGCACAGGGATGGGGCAGGAATCCTACAGCAGTCCCAGCCTGCTCCAGCCTGGTTACCTCTGAGCAGCGAAGGCCTGACCTTCACATTTCTTGACAGTGGCAATACAAAGACTACCAGTCCTCCTGAAACACTTCACTGTCACTCTAACTCTCATACACCATGGCCAAGGGACTCTCGAGCTACAAAATCCTGGAAAAATGCAGGCAGAGCTCAACTGGTTCTGATAGAAAGCAGGATCACACCTGCCACGAGCTCTGGGTGAAGTCTCAGTTCTGTTTGTTGAGGTAAAGGAGAGCAAGCAGTGGAGACCAGCAGCTGGGAAATGCTCCTATTCAATATTGCTGCTACATAGAAGGATGAGTGCAGCAAGCAGCACAGACTGCAAGTTCCCAAGGTTTTAAAACACAGTGCCCTTGAGCCCCTAACCACTGTGTGCAGGGTTCAACCATCTTAACAGCACCAGTCGCACACATCCAGGCTCCCTTCGCCACACTGTCAGCCAGGAGCGCCCAGCAAGCCTGGGCTATGGCAGCACCTCACCTGGGTGACACCTGTTTTACAGAGCTGTCCCTACAGGCCAAGGGGAGGAGAGCATGGGGTTCCCCTGCTTCTTCACACAGCCCTGGTGAAGGAAGAGAAACTGGCGATGATTGAACATGTGCTAACCTTGGCATAGGGATGAAGCAGACAGGAAGGGGAGTTCTCAGCTGTCAGGACTCACAGTGCGGTCTTGGAGTTGCTTGTTCCGGCTGTCTTGTGTCATCTGGAAAGACAAGCGCACAGACACACATTCAGGTCAGCTGGGAAATACCCCACCCATGCAAGAAGACCTTCCCAACATTAGGCAGGCAGTAATTGCTCATCAAAACCAAATGAGTTAGTGGCCTATGCACAGAAGCGAGATACCCCGAGCACCCCAGCACCTCAAAAATCCTTCTGTATCTTTTACGAGTGCTGAGGCCGCCCCTCCAGCTGCAGCCCTGACTCACTCCCAGGGTTCCAGTTATCACCACAGTTCCCTGCATGACTCGGGGTGCATGCTTGGTTGGTTCCCCAGAGAGGGCTGTTAAGGTCACTGTCACTGTCCCCTTCCCCAGATTATCAGTGGGAAGTAAAGTCCTTTCTGTGCCCTTGGCTTTGTTCTTCTCCACTTCCGCAGCTGTACATTGCTGCACCACATGGGCTTTGCCAGTACTCAAGTGGGTGCACTGGCCTGTGGTTTATCTGCAAGAACAGACTCTGGCTGTGGTCCCCACAGGCCACCCGCTAAACCACCCCATGGGGACATGGAGCCAGGGCAGGGAGGGTGAAACTCCACTGCTGGAGAGACACCGCTCCCAACAGCCCAAACAGACCAAGCCAAATTCAGCGCTGCAGCGTTTCCCAGGCTACAGTGAAGGGGGAAAACGACAACTTAATAGAAATCTCCAAGAGGCCTGCCAACATCGTCACAAAGACGTTGTTTAAGACTCCTCCCCAGGCTCACACTGCTGTAATCGCAGACTACTGGATCACACTGTGTGTGGGGCTAGGTCCTTGTGCCCACCAGGTCCTGAAAACCAGGACAATATCGGCCTCCCCAAAACCAGGCCTGACATTCCCCTGGCTGCAGGCACAATGAGCAAAAGCTGCCTAGGGGCAGTCCCCACTCCCCAGCCTGCCCTCCCGCAGGGGCAACCACCCTGCAGTACCACCAGCAGCACAACCCAGCTCCGATGAGAGCCACAGCACCAGCAAGCAGAGCACTGCAGGCAGCCACACACTGGTCCCCCCAGAAGCACAGCCTTTACATCGTGATGTGGGGAGGCACCCCCACATTAGCTCACTGGTGCACCAGCCCTTGAAACAGTCAGGAAGGCATCCAGAAAGTTTGTGCTTAATGTCACTTGCACCTACAGAGCTAGCAGTTCAACCTGCACCAGTGTCCCAGGAGAGGTCCCACCTGGAAGCTGTACCAGCTAGTCACCAGGGCTATGGTTTTGGTATATTTTTGGTACAAGCAGAACAAGCCCCATTAAGTGTAGCATGTGTATATGTAGATACACATATATTTAAAACTCTCCACCAATTCCCTGCTCTACCACACTGCCTTCCAGAGAAAGCTTGAAAGGCTCTAAGCCTAAGCAGTGACAAGAATTGCTTTGGACATGGCTGAAGTACTGCCACCCACATACTGCTGCAGCACAGGAAGCGATGGCAATGTATCTGACAGGGATGGGTTGAAAACACTCCCCAGGAAGAATGCAATTACCCCAAATGGACTGAGGCCAGGAGATCTGTATTATCACCTCAGGTCTTGCATAAAGGACTTTGCATCTTTGTTCACTTCCAACAAGAAGAATCACAGGGTTGACATCGGCCCTGGCCCAGGACATGGATTCGTTTCTAAAAAGCACTTCCAGCTGAATCACTAACTGCACTTTTTGCAGCACACAGGACTCCTTTGGAGGCTTCCATCCAAGTATTGTTCTACCCTCACACTGCTTAGCTGGGGGGTTGTCCAGGCCACAACATAGGCGAGTATGACTGCAAACCACCAGCCAGTCCTGAAAAAGCTCTCTGAAATGCAGAGCATGTGAGCTCAGCTGCTCTTCATTCAGGATTCACAGCCAGCTGAAGACACTGACAGAAACAGGGGGAAAACATGTTAATTGGCAGCTGTGCGTTCACAAGGCCAAGCAAGGGAGACTGTGATAGAGATGAGCAAAGGGAGGATGAAGATTTTCAAAGACACTTCTCAGTCAAAGAAAATAATTTTAAAGCAAACCTCAAACTTTGTGAGATCAAGTTCTCTAGAAGTTACACTCACTTGCCTCGCTCACTCATGAGCTAAAGCAAAATGGAAAAACAAGGAAGAGAGCTGGTCAGAAAACAGGCTCCAGGGAGCGGAGCTGCCAGGCACTGCAGACAGAAGAAAGGATCACAAGCACGCAGTGCTGGTACCAGGATGCAGGTACCCACACAACCCGCTGGAGGAAGGGGTCCCTGGGAGTGATGTGAGGTGAAGAGGCATCAGGCAAAACCCTCCCACAGAGAACTCATTGCCAAATAACCTGCAACAACACCCTCCAGAAGCCATCTGTTCACTTACAAATGTCTCCCTTCAGGATTTCTCCTGTATTGCCCTTCACACCTGTCCTGCTTCAAACCCGACTCATTAATTCCTCCAGCCATGGAAGCTTCTGATAATTTGATTACAGCTCCATTGACAGTGTGCTGAGGACACCGCTTTTCTAACCACTACGGCTTCACTTTTTCTTTCACATCTGTGGTTGCATACCTACAAACGACACGTTTTCTTATTCTGCATCCAGGAAGCGTCCTGGCCCCCAGGCACTGTGCATTTCCACACACCACAAGATAGTGCCTACCAAATCTAGAAGGGGACAAGCGTGGGCAGGCCCAGAGCAGTAAGGGCAGGTAAAGGCCTCAGGAAGATTCAGGAGTCATTGACTTTCAAGAGTCAGATCAGTAAGTATCCCCTTGAACCACCCTCAGACCCAGAAGCAGTGGGGAAGGTTGGGGTGACTTTGCCCTCTGCTACTCAGTGTGGCCATGCAGAAACGGGCCAGAGCAAGCAGCTTGTAGCAGACAACAAGGAGGAAGACGAGGGGTGCAGATGTGCTTCCCTGCCCTCAGAGGGAGGAAGCCACCAGGAGTGAAACAGCAGCCCTACAAGGAAAATTAAAATGATCTGTTATTCATTAAAGTCCATTTCTGGAGAGGGCAGACATGAAGAACAGAGCATCGACAGCTGTTCTGCCCAGCTTGCTACAAAGGCAGGGGAGCAGGGAAGCCCCTCAGCGAGCTGTGCCTCAAATAGCAGGGTTCCCAAAGTTAGTGCAGAGTGGCCCCCACCCTTCTGGTGGTGGGTAAGAAACCTCTCACACGGGGAGCAGAAACAAGGCGGGCGAGTGGCAGAGCTGAAATGGCCCCAGCCCTGCCCTACTTGTAGGCCGGACCTCGGTCCACAAGCCCAGCTCCCCAAGGACCGCAGCTCTACCACTGGGGTGACAGGAGGGCTCTGCTGTCCCCACACATCCTGGCCACCCCAGGGTCTGTAGGAAGGGATGCATTCGGGCCCTATGAGAGTTAGCAGGAACCTGGCAAAACATTGTGGGAGCAGCTGCTACAGATGAGACAGAGGTAGGTGCTGTCTCCCCTGCGAAAGACACCATGGCAGCAGTGTCCCACTCTGACCCAAACGCTATACAAACCTCCCTGCCCACCCAGCTCCCACCACTGCCTTGCTCTCAGCACAGGCAGGGATGCCAGAAGGCAGCAGATGCCAGCCTGCAGCAATGCCCAAACGGTGGCTGGGCTGCGCGGAGGGAGCTGCATGCTGGGACATGTAGTCCCTACCAGGGCCCCGCTGCTCACTCACGCCAAGACCCGCATGATGCGAATTGCTGCTGTGAAATAAGGTGGTGATGACGCTTTACAGGATGACTTAACTCTCCCAGTCCTCAACCCCTTTCTAAAGCAGAGACCAGCCAAAAGTAACTCTACTACTATCACATTGGGAGTTTTCTCCCGCTTCGCCTGCCAGACCTTGTTCACCTTCTGCATGTGTTAGCAAGTTTGTCGAGACTTTCCTTTGTGGCAGGATTCAGTCCTGCTCCACTCTCCACAAGGTCCCAACTGCCCCTCTTTGCTAAGGCTAACAGACACAATTCAGGCAGAGGGCAGGTCCATAAGCAGATCTTTGCTTGTGTGACACTTTTTAAAAAGGCACTGAGTAGAACGGACTTTCAAAATACCCTAAGACGCAGCACAGCATTCCTCTGCTGTACACTTTCCACAGCAGCTGCAAACTCCACGCTCCTTCCTTAAAAAATAAAAGGAGCCTGGAAACCCCGGAGATAAGTCTATGCCCCTGGTACACGTCACGCGATGGATCGTGCTCACAGGTGGGATGCGAGCAAGCCCACCACCCCAGCTGCCACGGCGAGCCACCTCCTCCGCCTTCCCTGGCACACAGCAGCTTTCTTGGGACTGCCATGAGTACACCGCGCACCACCTGCGTGATTTCTGTAGAAGTGGGGTGCCTCGGCCACAGCAAAATGCTTGAAAACCCCACCAGGTCCATAGCTGCTGATTTGTGGTGGGTAAATGTCCCCCCCCCCGACGGGTCCTTCCACCCGTGGCGGCTGTCACCAGAGGGCAGCAGCTCTCTCACCACGGATCTTGGGGTTCACACCCGCTCCATGCCATTTTCGCAGTCCCACGGGGCAGATGCCGGCCAAGCAGGCACTGGATGAGCCACGTCTCCCTCCCCCCACCTCGGCGGGTTGAGTGGCCAGGACACGGGGTGGCAGCTCCAGGTCTCCAGCACGCTCCCACCACCACCAGTCCCCTCAGCAAGGGCCCATCCCGGGGGACAAGAACAGCCACCGAGTCCCGGCAGGGCTGGGTTCGAGCTGATGCCCGGGAGGAAGAGGAGGAGGAGGCCTCATCCTGTCGGCAGAGCCGTGGCCAGGCTGTCCCTGCCCATGTCATGGCGGAGAGGACGTGGCCCTGGTGGGCGAGACCAGGGGCAACACAGCCTTCCCGAGCTGCCGGGGGCTTTGGCGGGGGGCTGCCCGCCAGGACTGGGGGGCACCCC
>VYZV01037563.1:38503-56557 GCA_013401275.1 Pandion haliaetus | reverse complement strand
CTGGCACTCCAGGGACCTAGACCCAATATTAATATCCCAGAAATACATCTGCACATATCTGGCTGCCTCCAAATCTGTTTCAGATATGACCCTTATAGACACCAGAATAATTCAGCTTTTTTTGTCCACAATTATTCTGTATTATACTTAGTGCTGCAGGGTGAAAAGCAACACTGATATACCAACAGCTTGTACAGAGCATACAGCTGTCCAGCAACTGTAGACCAGTAAATTAATTCCAGTTCCTTTCATACATCTCACTGTTTCTTACTATATAACAAGTATTATTCAATTGATTATCTCCCCTCTATGATGCTTCCACCTCTTGTTGTCTAAGTGGTTAATAAACTCATTTTCACAAAAAGGACACAATCTCTATCACTGTTGAAGTCACATGCTCAATACATTTCACTAAACCACGTGTTTGTGAATGTCCATTGTGCACATTTCCCAACATGTGCATCCATAGTACAAGACCCTTTCTGTGGCTGACATATCTTCTGTTTTGTTTAGCAGTACTTAGCTTCCCTTACGCTCATTTAATTCTTCCAATCTAAGATACTATTTTAATCAGTTACAAGCAGCTAACCATTTCGGCAATGTGACTGTTTCCCTTCTATACCATGAAGTCAAAACACAAAACCCATTATGTCATGTGAGATCACAGCTGAGATAGGCTTCCTGTTCTTCAAACCTGAAAAGATAATTCAGTTTCTCCTCTGCACAGCATTTTGCCTCTACCAATTTCCTCATTAGGTACTTCAAGGTCCTTTGATGCCCAGAATTATCACCAGAATCAGGCAGAATCAGACCCAAGTCACAGACACCTGAGGCAGACAGCATTTCAGTACATTATTAAAGCAACTCAGAAGAGTTCCATTTTGTGGTCTGCGGTTAGCTGACTAATTTTCTCATATGATTGTCTGCTCTGTCCACATAGCACACATACATGTACAGGGTACACTTTTAGATAACTGTGTCAATAGAATTTCCCTCCCAATACATTCTATTAATGTGTTTTGTTCATGCCACAAATCTTCCTCATTCACTTTGTAAGGTGATTGTAACAGTAGTATTATCAATTTCATTTTTTTAGTCTTCATGCAGAATCTAGTCTTTTTTGAGATCCTTAAGTTTTCTACCAATCGATTGTGTAAGTCGAACTCTATATCCAATAGGTGCAGTTTGCAAATTAGGAAAAGCTCTTAGTTGTTTTGCTGTCAGACTTGTACCCTGAAGACTTGCTGTACCACTTCTTTCTCTACCCATTGGTATCAATACAGCAAATCCTTTGCTGATTGTTTCTAAGTATAGACAAATCTTGTTCTCCACATGAATGTAGTGATGCTGAAATACACGTTCCCAAAGAATATGTAGAGATTCTTTTAATTGTGGTTCTCAATAAAATACAGTTTGCTTCATTCAACAGTTTCCAAATTTTATTTCCAGAATTTTTCTGTAATTCATCACGCAAAGGGAATAATATACCTAGTAAATTTCACTGGCAGATATTCTGAACTTTCTCAGGTAATTTTTCAAATATTTGGGTCAGTTTCATATAGCCTTGCTACAATTTATATTTCTTTAATAGATATTTTTTTTCAAGTCCACCATATTTGACACAATGAGCTCCCTAAAAAATTTTTAGGGACACCTTATTCCCTCATCTTCATTGTGCTTATGTTGGGTAAACCAAATTTCTTCAACCCTGCCTTTATTTACTTGGTACTGTCCATTTTGCAAACAGCTGCTTAACAAAGGCAACTATATTATTACCTTACACTTTCAGTAGCACTTCTTATAGTTTTAAAATAACAGCAATATGAACTTTCTGAAGCTTGCAGCCAACACTAAGAAACAAATAGTATTTCATACTGCATTTAAAAGTGGTATTTGTTCTTTTGGCTCCAGCTAAGCAAACATACTGCAATTTGTGTATACCTGGAAGGGATAAATAGCATATTAAGTGTCTTTTAGGCTAGTCACTTAAAGGTTCTTGTCATAACTATTAGTTCTGCGAATTAGCCTAAGAATGAAAAATATTTTCCTCTCACTTCTTTTCCTCTTGGAGAATACTCTGTTTAAGCTAAATTTGTTTTGAATATACAGTACTCCTAATATAAGGACTTATTTTTTCTTTTACAGAAACAAAGTGAAAAAGATGCAATTACTTGTTTGTTATGCTCTTATATCCAAGGTATTTAACCAAGTTGAGAAAAAAAGCTTTAGAAGAGAGTTGTCACTCCCTTTAAAACAGGGCAGTTAGTTTAAATATAATTCTGTTTAAACATAGTTGTACCTGAAGTTGCCTAATGATTTCAGACTTGTTTCATACATACTACTTTAAAGAAAAACCCTAAGCATTTTAATTGGCTTTTTTCTTGGGGCAGGGGGTGGCATATCAGATGAAACAGAATGGAAAAAAAAATCCTTAGACTGTTGTGATTTTTTTCAATTTGACTTTTACAAGACATTTTTTAAAGGATTTTATAAATCATTTTCTCTGTGAAATTAAAACCTAGTTGCATTTGTTCCTAACTGGAACAACTGTTGTAACTTTTTTTATCTGCTTCCTTACATATTCTAAAAATTACATTAGAGCAGATTCCCTAGATATTTTTGAAATTTTTTCACTGAAGTGAATTTAATTGGATTCTAATGACATCAAGCTAGAGCTACCCACAAAACTGTTTATTCAGATACATTCCTCAGGTAAGGCCTTTTTTTATAAACTTCTCATAAAATATTTTTGTGATGAAGAGACAACTGTAGATTAAAAACTGTGCTGAGCTTTTTTTGCTGCTAGTTATTTTTAAGGCAGAAATATCTTTTTTTTTGATTGTTTGTTTTACTTTTCTTGATTCAGTTATTTAAATTACACTGCTACTATTTCCTATGCATTTAAAACTTCACACCTATGTATCCAGCCACACATTTTAGACACCTCATTGTTCTCTCACTACAGAACCCTTCTGAATTTTGCAGTTATATTTTTCTTAAATTTATACAAAAGTATATTTTTCTCTCATATCCATTAACTTTTTAAACATTTTTCAGTAGATTTTTTAATTACGTACGGATTAACAGTTTGTAGGACAGCATGACTCCCTTCTTTCTTTTCAGAAACTCTGACCCTTCCATCTTTTTTTTCCCCTGTTTTGATGGATGAAAAGGTATCTGGATCTGGTGTATGCTGGATCTTTACAACTTGCTCCTGTCAACTAGGTACACATGAAAATTTCCCTTTCAGTCACTTAAATTTGTCCTTCTTTATCTCAAAATAATTGTGACTGCCACAGTTGCCAGTGGGAGTCATTGCTCTCTGCCAACATGTTTGCCTTAGCATGGATCACCCCCACACCAAATGAGATTCCCTTATTTCATCCAAACAAATAGCTCAGAACTGTAATGTCAAAATACACTGGCTGCTGCTTCTGGAGCTACTAGCATGCCAGTGTGTGAATGTTCATCAATCAGCAACTTTTGATGACTCCAGAATATAAATTACTCCGGTATTTTCATAAGGGATAATGGCACACAGCAAGAAGAATACTCATATACTGAAAATCAAGTGCCATAGACATGTACAATCACTAACGCATTTATACTATTTAAACTGTATCACATTTAAATCCATTTTTCCTTACATGCATTTGTTGTATCCTAAATCATATGTTTAATCTTATTAGGTACCAGCTTTCTATTGTGCATCCAGCATACACTATCTACCTGGTTAATTAACTCATTAAAGCATGTTCTCAATCTCCAACCTTTATTAATAGCCTGCATTCAAGTGCGTGCGTATGACAATATATTCAGAATGCCTTATCTGCATGTTCGCTAGTCTTTACACCTTCATATCCTCCTGTCCTATCCTTCTCTAATGATTACAGGCAACCTGCTTTGATCAACCCAGGTACAGCTAACTGCTGTAGTCATTGCCTCACTTATTCATCTCCCAATCATTCATATCAAGAGCAGCACAGCTCTTTCAGATGCACACTTCAAATATTGCTACTAGATTGCAGCTGCAGTAAACTTCCTGCTTTTCAAATCTGCCTGGCCCACAAAATAAACATACAGCCATTTGATAAAGGCTGGCATAATTCACACACAGAGGAGTGTATGAGTCCACATCCTTTCCTTCTCCCCACCCCCAAAGCCCAATTTCATCAGGTCAGCAGCAATTCTAAGAAAGTCAGTCCCTTGACAGCTACAGCGGGGGAGCTAATAGGAGAAGCTAGTCTGTCTGCTTCTCTGAATGTAGTGGACTAATAGGAAATCTTATTTCCAATGTCTGCTCCTGCCCACAAAAGAGCAGGCGTGCTGGAGAGAATGAGAGAAACAGTCTGGCTACACACACACACACTGTGGTGTTCATCACCCTTCCTACACTCAGGCACAGCAGCAGCAGCAAAGCAAACTCCTGTGTAACTGACTGAGCACCACTGTAGAATCAGACATTTAAATACAGGAGACAGTCCACACTTCCCACAAATTTTCAAAATGAAGATTAGCTGCAGCCAATGGAAAAGATGGTGTCTTAATATATGAATAACAAAAACACAATCCAGAACTTACTGGTGCTTTATTGTATTTCTACTTCCATTAAGTCTTTAGTGAGACTTTGTCCTTTTCATGCTAATATAGTTGCAAATGTTGTGGTTTAACCCCAGCCAGCAACTAAGCACCACGCAGCTGCTCACTCACTTCCCACTCACCCAGTGGGATGGGGGAGAAAATCACGAAAAGAAGTAAAACTCGTGGGTTGAGATAAGAACGGTTTAATAGAACAGAAAAGAAGAAACTAATAATGATAATAACACTAATGAAATTACAACAGTAATAATAAAAGGGTTGGAATATACAAGTGATGCACAATGTAATTGCTCACTACCCACCGATCGACACCCAGTTAGTCCCTGAGCAGCAATTCCCCCCACTCCCCCAGTTTATATACTGGACATGACATCACATGGTATGGAATACCCCTTTCTCCCGTTTGGGTCAGCTGTCCTGGCTGTGTCCCCTGCCAAATCCTTGTGCCCCTCCAGCCTTCTTGCTGGCTGGGCATCAGAAGCTGAAAAGCCTTGACTTTCGACTAAACATTACTTAGCAACAACTGAGAACATCAGTGTGTTATCAACATTCTTCTCATACCTAGCTCAAAAGCATAGCACTGTACCAGCTACTAGGAAGACAATTAACTCTATCCCAGCTGAAACCAGGACAGCAACTGTAGAGTGTATCCAGGATGATTTTCTGTTTCCTTAAAGGCTACTACTCAAAAAAACAGATAACCAAACACACATTTCAAAAAAATCAACATAGGTTATAAAAATGGCTTGTTTCAAGTAGTTTCCCCTTTTTCCTTGAAATCTTCTGGTCCTATAGACATGCTCACAATACAGAAAAAGAGCAAGAAATTGTACCATTTTTTGGTCTTATTAGAGGACTGGTAGAGATTCTAGCTCTTACAAGTCACCTATTGTTGCAATGGGATTTATTTGTTTATTTTTCATTCATGCAGATGAAGATGCTCAGTCATGTTCCATTTATGTTGTCACTAAGAAACCTTAAGCCCGTTTCCAGTGTCTCTTGTTAAAAAGAACTACCTGTCACATTTTGAATCCCATTTGACAGCTGTAAAATTTGCCAGATTACATAGGAGATTTTGTTGGAGAGATTCAAGCACAAATGTCTCATCTTTGGTTGTTTTAATCCTGTTTAATTTTTTGTTTAGTTGTCATAATCAGATAATACATTAAATATTCATCAATTCTGTTTAATAATAGTGTCAGAAGTTGTCCAGAAAAAGGAAAGACAGCCTGTATTTTATGTTCTAATGTCTCATCTGCACTTCTCTCCAGCTGTCAGGAATATTTCTGTTTTTCCTTATTGCTGTCACATGTCATTGACTAAAATATGGGGGAAAGGCCACTACTCAAGCATGAATGCACAAACTGACAGTCCAGTAAGCAGGTAAGGCAATTTCAAAGTTCCTGATATAAGTCATCTTAGAAGTAAATTTTCCATTACAAGAGTTTACTGATAATACATTGGTTCAGTTAAATGTGTTAATATGGATTTTTGGATTTACTATTTTTCTTTAATAAAATCTCCTTTCTGACAATTAATTTCCAAAAAAGATTTATCTGAAACATTCTTCAAAATGTAGGCTCTGTTGGACTGTAGTCATACCACGTGTTTTACAGCATCAGATGATCACCTCCCACTAACTACTGAAATACAGAAAACATTCTGATTTCTGGAAATATTTTTAATCATAATGCATTTTTTAAATATTCTGGGGGTTTTTCTGCTAAAGCTGTTGTATTTATATAAATCTCAGAATCTTATTGTTTTTAATGTATTAATTACCTGAAGGAGGGCACTAGTACCACAGTGACCAGACAGAGAGACACAGCAGTGTATCGTGTAATACTGATGTTTGACAAGCTCTTCTGTCACTGCTGCAGGCATGGAATTCTGTCAAGGGGTAGATGAAAATATAATTTTAATTTCAAGTCATGAAAAAGAGGATAAAAAGAATTTTTAATAAGGCTTCATTAATAAACTCTGAACAACACAATATTTACAAAATTTTTTTGCACATAATTCATATGAGAAAAGACAATCTTTTCACATTAGTCATTTGAAGTTCTGACAGCTGAACACAGAAGTGATAATGTATGTTCTTTAAAGGTTGCCATGGTCATAAGTATTTAATGATTGCCACATTCAGAAATTATTTACCTCTGGCAGACCAATTTGACTTGATATCTCATTGCTTTCCTTATTTTCAAAAACAATTGTTGGGGTTTTTATTTTTGTTTATTATCACTAGGGTCTTCTATCTATGTGCAATGGTATCATATTTGTCCTTTGAATATTTTTCCTGATTACACTTCTCGTAAGCAGTCAAGCTTAATTTGGGAAGTTTTTGCCTGCCTTATGGTGCTTTTTTTATTTACGGATTGACCTAGCTGTCAGATCAGGAGGCTAGCATTGTCATCAATTCTCTAACGTGACTACATGCACAATCAGAGTCAAAGACCAGACAAACTATTGGCACAACACTAGGATTTGCTGTGCTTTCAAACAAAGAAATAAATGAAGTAATTGTAAAATACCTCCAAACTCAACAGACTAGTCTCTCTTGAAGCTCTACTCTTCATTACCGAATGTAGAATATACTTAAGATTTATTTACTAGTTTAGAGATCATCAGTAAGGAGCATATTCTCAAATAAATTTGGGCACCTTGAACTCCCACATGACATTAACAGAAGACAGGGAGCCTCTTTCTCTTTGCAAATCATCTACAATCCATTTCTCACTAAGTGTTCATTAGACCTTTATTGTCACCTAATCTACAAATATTTTTATGCACTATTTAGCTCATAAGAACAGTATGATTTCAGTTCTTTCACTAGATGACTAACCTTGTTGAAAAGGAGCATTACTTGAAGAAATCATTAAGGCATTGAATCTTGCCAAACGATGACAGCAGAGCACTGTAAGGATAAGGAGAAATGACCTGGAAATATTATCACATTAAAGATCTTTTCACAATTCCTTCTATAGATGCAGAAAATATACTTGTTTGTGGGGATGTTTTGCTGGATGTTTATGATCCTTACACATTGGGGTTTTGATACACAGCTGGCTTTCTTAAATCATATGACCACCATTAAAAAAAAAAAAAACAAACAGTAGCCAAAATTAGAACTGAACCTACAGTTCAGGAAACCACTTTAAATATGTGCTTAACTTTATACATAAATCCTACCAATTTCAGTCAAACCAATAATCTACTGCTATTTGTCTGAATGGGGATGCTGTTCTTAATGAATCAGAGCCTGAGGGAAAATGCAGGCAAGGGTTTAATTAGCTTCTACCTAAGCTCTACATTTAATTTTTTCTTGACCTGATGGCATTGCTACAAAGGACTGTGTCTGCACCCTATCTCATTTAGTACCCTGGGGTCTCATTTAGTACCTTGAGGTCAACAGTGGCTAGCTACATAAAAAAAAGTATAGGAAAATATTTTAAAAGACATCTGTGTATTATAATAACCAAGGACTGTGTAAAATCCTGAAGCACAAGATTATACTTTCCATCCCAAAATAGAATCATAGAACCATAGAATGGTTGGGGTTGGAAGGGACCTTTAAAGATCATCTAGTCCAACACCCTGCAATGTGCAGGGACATCTTCACCTAGATCAAGTGACTTAGAGCCCTGTCCAACCTGATCTTGAATGTTTCCAGGGATGGGGCATCTACCACATCTCTGAGCAACCCGTTCCAGTGTTTCAGCACACTTGTGAAAAATTTCTTCCCTATATCTAGTATGAATCTACCCTCTTTTAGCTTAAAACCATTATCCCTAGTCCTATTGCAACAGGCCCTGCTAAAAAGTCTGTCCCCATCTTTCTTATAAGCCCCCCCTAAGTATTGAAAGGCTATGGTAAGGTCTCCCCAAAGCTGCCTCTCCTCCAGGCTAAACACCAACTCTCTCAGCCTTTCCTCATAGAAAAGGTGCTCCAACCCTCTGATAATTTTTATGTCCCTCCTCTACATCCACTCCAACAGGTCCATGTCTTTCCTGAACTGGGGACCCCAGGGCTGGAGGCAGTACTCCAGGTGGGGGTCTCACCAGAGAGGAGTAGAGGGGGAGAATCACCTCCCCTGACCTGCTGGCCCCAATTCTTTCGATACAGCCCAGGATACAATTGGCTTTCTGGGCTGCAAGTGCACATTGTCAGCTCATGTCCAGCTTTTCATCCACCAGTACCCCAAGTCCTTCTCCACTGGGCTGCTCTCAATCCCTTCATCCCCCAGCCTGTGTTGGTACTGGGGGTTGTCCTGACCCAGGTGAAGAACCTTGCACTCGGCCTTGTTGAACCTCATGAAGTTCACATGGGCCCAATTCTCAAGCTTGCCCAGGTCCCTCTGGATGGAATCCTGTCCCTCAGGTGTGTCAACTGCACAGCTCAGCTTGGTGTCATCTGCAAACTTGTTGAGGGTGCATTCAATCCCACTGTCTACGTCATTGATGAAGATATTAAACAGTACTGGTCATAATATAATTTTGTGTCATCTACAAGACCACATTACAAGTCCATATAGTCTACTTATCTGTATATACAGATAAACCTTTGCTCACTGTGAAAAAGGTAGAGCAGAAATTCTGATCTACTCATTTTAGATAATTTTTTTTCCTGTACTTTAATCATGTCCTTTATATTACTTAACACTATATTTTCTAGGGTAATCAGTTGTACAAATAGACACATTTCCTCTTCATAAAAACCACTTTAATGCCTAAATGGGCACCTGTAACTTTAACAGTTCTGCATCTGTAATCAGACCAACATTTTCATAACTTGTATTCTTTTGGAATTTTCTCTAGCCTACCTCCCAGCCGTTGTTTTTGTCCAAAGCTGATTCAGAAAATTCCTAAAAATATATTGGCATTTATGCATTTGCTGCGATGCCTCTTCCCCTGCAAATTCATGTTTGATAAAGATGCTTAAATTTTGCATCATGCGGAATACAGGTAGGTTTACCAAACAAAACTCTCTTCTTGCCTGCATATTTATCCAAGGCAAGGACTTTGGATACTTAGTGTACTGGAGCTATCCACAGCCTGTGTAGTGGGTAGAAGGTATGGTGATATTCAGGAAGCTCACAGTAATCTCCACCTTCAGAGCTACTTAGCATCCAGATTCCTCAGTCCAGAGTAATTTGCCAAAGCAAGCTGCCGAGGAGATGAGAAACCCAGGGTTTCCAGGCTGTTTGACCACCAGCAGTCTGATAGCTGCCTCAGAGACGAGGACTTCACAGCCTCCTGATTGCCATGCCAGCTGCATATCTTTATGTAGCTGTCTCCTTAGGCAATCCAGTTTACAGGAGCTGGTGAGCTGGTCCAGAAGTCCAGGCTTTGCCTGAGCTTTCAGACTCCCACCTTCCCAGAAAACCTCCAGGATTGTCATCAAGCCACAGATTCAGGGATTTTGCCGTTATGTCAAAAGGCGACCAAATTTCCTGTCTGTTCACAGAGTCTCAAATATTGGGAAGAAGCATGCCCTATCAAAAAGTTTCTATTTCCTTAAGTGACTTTATCTTCCAGATTGCAGCTATTGGGAGTTTCAGTCTCTCATGGTTTTGCTCCAAACTGAAATTAAAGCAAGTTTGAAAATCCCCAAAATCCTCACGATACAGAATCCCGCTCTCCACCCACTTCTCTCTTATTCCTCTTCTTTCCACTTTCATATACCACTTCTTGGCTGCAGGCTGACGAACCTCTATTACAGCTTTTGTTTGCCAGCACATCTTTTTTACTGTGTGGTACATCATCATCACTCTGCCTGGTTTTACATCTGTGCCCATTGAAGTGTCATTCTGATAGCTTAAATACTGTATGGAAACAATACTAATTCTTTTGAATAAAGAATTTCTAGACATGCTTTATCAAAACACAGTTTGGACTAAAGGAAACTGGGAATCTTTTAATCATTCAGACTTACTTTCTCCTGCAAAATACAATAAAAACCCTGAGGGGAGGAAATCTAAAATGTTAAACACATTAAATAGTGAAGTTACTTAATCTGGAAGAAACTTTGCACATTGATGCTCTTTTCAGTTACAAGCTGCTTATATTCAAAATAAAAAAGGTACACCCCTGAAAAAAACATTAAGCTTATCAGATAATAAAATGGTTGTAGGCTGCCTAACACTTTAAGAGTGATAATTATCTGTCATCTTAAAGCAGACCCAGATAAATAGCTAACACATTCCCTCTTCATAAAAATGCATACCACCAATGTCTATATTAGGCATCATCTTTTTTTCTTCCCTATTATGCATCTCTACAAATAAGTAGCATTTAAGTTTAAAAAATTGCCTTTTTTTTCTTGTTGTAGCAATATTATTGAAAATTATTATCCTGAGAACTTTGTCCTACCTCTGGAATGAAAAGGCATAGTAAAATCACACTGTGGAAGCATATATAATACATGTTTTCTTGGCACGATCTACACACTTGTTTCTGAGGTGACAGAGACCAAAAAAATATGTAATTTGAAGGAAATGTTTTCAAATGCAGGTGTTGGTATAGATAATGATAGATGAGAACTTTGAATCTGGGATGTAGACATCAATATTGACCCAGGTATTCTTCCAAGTTAATATTATTCTACTTAAAAACAACCTAATATAAAGGTGCTGTTTACAGCATTCTTGGTACTGAGAAACTGGTGATGCTTTTCAATTATTAAATCACATTTCAGGAGTCTAGCCAGTCTCTTGTAACTATTTTTCTTTTCTCCTTTTAAATTTAGTGGAGGGTTTCACCTCTAAAACACCTCTTCCAAGCTGTGGAAATGCCTCTTCCTCTAACACCTTCTAAATGACTCCTGTACAGAATGTATTTATATGCACAGTTCTCTTCTCTGCTTCTTTGCTTCTCTCAGAAACTGGCTGTGATTTTTGTTATTAAATCAGCTATGGAGCTAAGTGACATTGTGACACTTGGGTGTCAGTGGGAGAGGTTCTGAATAGGGCAAGGGATAGAAAATGGTTGACTACATATGCTACATGACTAGACACGAGAAAGTACTGAAAGCACTATTTACAGAAATTTGGATTTCTGTGTTAAAAAACTAACAATCCCCCCCACCCGAAATGTTATTAAAAGTATTATGAGAATTACATTCATTCACTGCATACTTCTTTCATTTATAGATTAACAATTTAAAAAGTGCTAATTTAGCTGTTCCATTGTACTAAGACTTATATGGAACATCACATCACAAGAACAGTGTTTGCAAACAAAGAAGAAAAGTATAATATTGCCAAGTTATCAACTTTAAAAATAACAAGTGTTACCTAACCCAAAGATACAGCCACAGCAAAATTGCAAGTGGTGCTCTTCTTAAATGTGAAAATTTCATCATTCACTGATTAAAATTTTAGTGTCTAATGGACATAGAAATGAATGTACTTTAAAGTTTGCAAAATTGTGATTCACACATTATTGAAGTTATATGCTTCCTGATCCTGCCACGTGCTCAGTCTGCCAAGTCTGTTCTCATCTAGAACAGGTTGTTATCAAACTTCCTTTACCTCAATACCTTTAGCTTTAACTCCATGAATGCATGTTTGGGACTCTGCACCCAAACAGAAAAGTTGTGTTCATAACAGCACATTTTATTCATTATCTGTATTCATAAAGAATATGATTTTCCATAATAATTCTTTAGTTACTTTAAAATGTAAATAACATTTTGTTATGGGTTTGTGTGGCGCGGTTTTCCCTTGGTGGCAGGGGAGGGGGGCTACAGAGGCGGCCCCTTTAAGAAGTTGCTGGAAGAAGTCGCTGCCCCAAAATGTCGGACCCGCGCGCCAAAATGTCGGACCCGCCTCTAGGCGGGGAGTGACGGTGGTAGCGCCTCTGGGAAACCTATTTAAGAAGGGGAACCGGTAGCGTGGGGGGGAACTTGAGAGGAACATCGCTGCCGGCACTGGAATCATGGAAGTGGAGGGGGAGGAGGAGGAGCCTGAGGAGGCTGATGGCCCTGCAGCCCAGGGGGGTGAACGGTGGAGCGGAAGCTCCCGAAGATGGCCGTAACCCGATGGTAAAAACCGCGCTGAAGCAGCATGAGACGGGAGAGCAGCCCGCGAAGAAAAAGACCCGCGCCAGGGAAGTTTGTGAGGAACTGAAGCCCGCGGAAAAGGACCCGCGCCAGGGAAGTTTGTGAGGAACTGAAGCCCGCGGGAAAGGAACCACGTTGGAGCAGGGAACGAGAGAGGAATCTTCCCCCTGAGGAAAGAAGCGGCAACGACGATGTGTGGCGAGCTGACTCAACCCCCATCCCCGATTCCCCTGCGCCGCCGGGGGGAGGAGGTAGAAGGCATCGATAGTGAACTGAGCCGGGAAGGCGGGAGGGGTGGGGGGAGGTTGTTCTGATGTTTGGTTTCCCTTCCTAATACCCTTGTGTTTTGTTTCTGTTTTGATTTGTAGTAAATTAAATTGATTTTGTTTCTTCCCCAAGTTGAGCCTGTCTTTTGCCCGTGACCATAAGTGGGGAGTGATCCCTCCCAGTCCTTGTCTCGACCCACAAGCCTGCCTTTTGTCTGGTTTTTTTTTTTCTCCTCATCCCAACGTAGCCAGGCGAGGGGGTGGGGGGGTGAGAGAGCGGCTTCGTGGTGCTTTGTTACCGACTGAGCTGACCTGAAACCACGACACATTTATATGACTAGAAGTATAAATAAAGTATAAGTAACTTTTATATGACTAGAACAGCATACTGTTGGCAAATCTAAGTAAACCTTAGAGATGGTCATGGGGGTCTTCCCGCCACCCTTAATGTGTGGCCTAGAACTAACTAGGGACCTTAAACTTAAAATGTAACGATATTACACTTTTTTCCCCAAGAAGAACAGCCCCAGTATCTATGTATTCTCTCCATTTTCAAAAGCTTTCTTTGGATATGGGGCAAGATAAATAAAAGAACATTTTTAGTGAAAGAAGCTATTTTTAGTATGTGCAAACACAGTTTCATTGATGGTCCAATATGTAGGAATTATGCTACATACTCCACACCAACACTCCTATTATTTCATCTCTCTGAGATGCACATATTCCAAATCCAGTGGATGTGTACAGACACATGAGTAATATTGGGAGGGAAACTGTTCTATAAGCTGTGTTTTGATAGAAGTCCGTTCAAGTTACTGGTTTTTGCATTTACATTATTCCACTTTTCCAGATACTGTGTTAAGTACATTCTTGTTGACTTTTTTTATGCAGATTCCTGGGAAAAAAATGTCAAAAGCGGTTTTATATTGCAGTCAGAGTATTATTACTGTTATCATCATGATCATCATTCTCATTATTTTGTTGTTCTCAAAACAAACATTGTTGATTACTATGCAGAAAAGCCAAACACACTAGGTGGCCCCAATAAAGCAACAATGAAATAATCAGCTGAATAGCACACTAAATAGATTTACTTTGATCCTTCAAAAAGTAATCCTATATTTTACTACAGATTTGACCAAACAAGAAAACCCAGCAGTCACTGCATCACTGTGAAATGTGAAAAAAGAACAGTGAGACATCCCAGGCTTAGTAAGCAGCAATGCAACTTCTGTTAATGTCTCTTCGGTGCTAACACAGTTACAGAAAAAAAGTAATATAAAACATTAATAGTTAGAGGACCTTACACAGTTATTTTACATATAATTACTGTTATGCTAAATACAAAAAATTACAAGGTTGACCATAAGACATTAAACTCCAAAAACAAAAAATAGTTTCAGTCTCCAACATCAAGAGAGTGATTTGTTACCATTTCTGTAGAGGGGAGAAGAGTAGGATCTGAAAACAACTTATTTTTCAGTCTTAAAAAAACTGAGAAGTTAGAAGAAAATATTACAAGATTGCTTTATAATGGGCAGCAAAAATCACTAACTTGTACCCAGACTTTCTTTTACTGTCATGTGTCCTTTAGAACAATGTAAATCCTTACAGGAGTGTTTAGTTTACAACTTTCTGTTTTGGTCTAAAAGCCACCTTCATTCATTCTTGATGTTAGGAATATATCTCTAAATTTTACCTGCTTTGAGCTTAAACCCCCATTTCTAAAGCAAGTATAATACAGATACCAAAGACTGATGTTCCCCAAACCTTATATGATAGTAAATATAGGTCTTGCCATGATAAGATACAATATTTTCAGCCTTCCTGCTGGAGGGAGAAGGTATCTTCTAACAGCTAGTCTATTTTCTTCGTATCTGTGTTTTATGAGATCACAGTACCTAAATGCCAACTCAGTATCAGGAGCCTCAAGTACAAAACTGTACACATCTATATAGATACAGATAAATATATATCTATACATGCACAAATATATATATATATATAAAGGATATGATTGCTTCCATTTGGGTTTTTGTTTGGGTTTTTTTTTTTTTAGTTTTCATAGAATGTTTTATCTGTCCTGTGTTACGGTGATCCATGGGCTCTCTAATCCTTCATTTAAACATGATCACATTTTCTACTTGCAACTTCTTGAGGTGGACAGTAGGGGGGCTGCCACATTCTCATTTCTCAGTATTCTGTTTAAATCTGTTCCTTCTCTCAGCAAACCTAGAACTCTTCATTATAGGTATCCCAAACTTAGATAAGCATTTAAATACTATGTAAATAATATTAACTATAACTGACCTGTACACTGGAAATGAACCAGTCCTGTAAGAATCCAAAACAAAATTCATCAGTATTTATGCAACAGGACGATGTACCCTAAAATTACTGAGTTTGAATTGCAGCCTAACTCAGTGAATTTCATTTCTGTGCATGTGTTATTTTGTTTTAGCATGTTTTGTGGGTTTGTTTGTTTGTTTGAGGGTTTTGGTTAGTAATTGCTTTTTTATACTTCTATACATATTTAGCAGTAGTCATTTAGGGATTATTTTCCTGGTAGCTCTAGGATCAGGGTGAGAAGAACATACAGGGAAAGAGTAGATTATTAATTTCATAATGAGGCAGCAGTGAAAGTTAAAAAAAAAAAAAAGAAACTTGGAATAAGTAAAATATTCCATCTTTTATAGGTGCTAATTCAAACAAACAAAAATGCCCAGGCCATGTTGCCAGCCTTACAGTATATATCTCCTCAGTGGATTTTGAAATCCTGTCACTGGATAGGTACTGTCCTGGATCATTTCATCAACATGTGAGCTTCTGAGAGGCTAGTATAATGTCTCTGGCTTGACATTTTTGGAGTATTGGACACAAATTGTCCCCATACATCTTCTTTAAAGTTTCCAGACTTTGGCTTTTGTGGATTATTACCCTCCATCCCCTGATCCTCTGAGAATCATTTCTCTGCCTCTACTGAGTTCATTCTTCTGATTCTCAAATGTTTGAATTTTGCTGGGATTTCTTACTGCTATATAGGACATCCTTGCTTGAATGTCTTGCTGATTTGCCAAGCCATCATCTGCTGGTAATTACTCTTTTAATTTTCATTAGTTAGTAACAGCCACTGACAGATATCTAAATACCACCTGCCCCAGCTCTGGTGGTAGCGCCCCTTTGGTGATCTATATACGTGTAACTGATTATTAGTATGAGTACATACCAAGCCTGCCAATGGAGGGCTATCCAAGTTTCATTCATTTGCTAACCCTTTATCCTTGAAAACCGAAGCTTTCCAGCCATGATGCATTTTTCAGTCTTGTATTGCAAAGACTTATTTATTTAGAATATGTACCCTTCAGGATTTGCACGTTGGCACACTGCAAAGAATGCACTGTTTCTTAGGAAATTTTTATAATTATGCCAAACAACATAGTGAACCTCATTAGCAAGGAAGTTTCAGGCAATGGGAAGCTACTTGAAACTACCCAAAATCCTACATTCAGGGACTGTGGCTGAACAACTGGTAAGTATTCCAGCAAGAATCAAGTGAACAAAAATATTTCATTTGCCCACAGACCTGACATTGTCCAAATTCAAGTGAGAAATGTTTCTGAAGACCAGCATTCCCACATACAGTAGAAACCCTTAAAATTATGTTATACTTCTCAACTTTTATTTTATAGATTTAGATGACCAAGCAGACAAAAAGAAATTGAGTGAAATTTCACTGTGATGAAATATAATTTTCATCTGAAATTAATGTAGTTTAGTTGAATTGTAAACATACAAGAGCTGACCCTACCTATTTAATTTAGAAAATATTAAATACTGACCAACTGCATTTAATCATACAGAGATGAAAATTGACATTATTGAGATGTCTTCATTTTTTGTTGAATCTCCAGTTTAGCATTACTTATTAAGCAACTACATCAGTATAAAGTTGTAAAAAGTATCTCTTTTCAGCCCATTGTGAGACCACAGTATTGTTTTCACATCTAATTTGTAGCCCTCCTCCTTATATCCTCCTTCTGACTCTAGAAAAATTCCACTCTTAATTTTATTTTATGAAGGTCAAGCTACTCCTGCAAACTGATTCGCAGGCATGCTGTTACTTTCAGTGGTTGGTATAGTCTTGGGACCCAATGAGCAACACCATAAAATTCTAAAGGTGGCGGCAAGACAAGCAATGAGTGTGCTCGAAGATTCAGGAGAAGTACTTGTATGCGTATGTCTGTATTTAGGTTTATTTTAGAGAGAACAGAGAGATAAAGATAAAAAGAGAAAGATGAAGAAAGCAAGTGAGCAAGAAAGATTCAGAAGGAGACAGAGTGCATGAGAGTGAGAGAGAATAGACAGGCAGAGTGACAGCATGAAAAAGCAGGAGCAAAAGGGAACAAGAGAGTGAGAGAGTGAAAAAAGAGAACTTTCGAGTCTGCAGTTTTGCTTAGAGGCATCGCAAAATAGAAACAAAAATGACACATGTCCAGATGATAGATGCAATGCAGTGGGAAACATCACAGAACAATGGAGCAAGTCATAATTATCACATCTCAAGCATATGTATACATATCCATTTTTCAAATTTTCTTTTTTTTTCTTTTTTAATGACAAGATTGCTGTGTTTAATATTGTGACTGGATTCCCAAAAGACAGACAATAAATAAGCAGACCCAGTTTTGTAGAATTACTTTCCAGTTGCTCTCCACACTGTCTGTGGGCTTTGATGTACACATATGTAATTCCTTGACAACATAATAAATGAGACTGCTGTATAAATTAATATACAGGCTATAATATATAGCTAGTATGCTCTGATGAGAAATAATGTTCTAAAATAAACTAGGGATTGGATTTTACAGAAAGTGGTTTGTACTCAAATATAAGTTAGGAAAGTGGAAATTATTGCAATTTATTGTTAATTTATTACTACATTTTTTTCTAATGTATCAGAAAATAAGTTGATTTTTATTTTTTAATACAATAGTTATGTTCCAAGTATTTCCCTATGTTTTTTTATTATACTTACTGGTTATTAATAGTCAGATTTCACTCATTGCAAATTTTTTGCCTAATCCATAACTGGTTTGGTGCAGAAAGTAAGATACAAAAACTCACCCTA
>VYZV01037563.1:20517-38451 GCA_013401275.1 Pandion haliaetus | reverse complement strand
AAATCCTCTAAATTTCCTTACCATTCACACTCAAATGCCAGAAGTCAGGGCTTTATGGGAACACCAACTCAGAGCTAAAGAGGTAAAGCAACAAGACTTTTACTGACTTGGCACCTGCAATTCACCATTCCCTCCTGCTTTGAACAGGAAAGGAAGAATTATAATTTATATAAATCTGGACATTTGTATTGTCCACATTAACTCATCCTGGAAGGAAAGTAAAATGAGGTGGCGAGCAATGCCACCTTGTCAATACACAAAAATATTAGTTTAATATTTTGAACAGCTAGTAAGATGTCTCTATGGTCTTCTTCCTGGATAAAAAGACAGGCAATAAACTCAGCAGAGCTCCAACTGAAATCAAAGGAAATGAGACTGCACTCCCACATATCAAGACTGAATTTAATCCCCGGTGTTGAGTGCCCTCACTGGCTAAAATATAATAAGCTCAAAGAATAACCTTTGAAAGCAATGTCCATGTCAATGTGTCCTTTCCTATTAATTGGCCTTCCCTTTTATTCCATCTGAGAAGCAATAGTTGTGTGGGATATGGAAATGAAAAGTAGAAAAAGACAAAGCAATGTTTTACACGTAAAACTACTGGGATGACAGATTATAAGAACAGCTAAAAGGTTCAGCTGTCCCTTCATACAAATTTTCCTTATATTCCGACTCTATATGTGCTAAACAAAAAAGACAGAACTACAAAGATCAAAGTCAAGAGGAAATGTGAAAAGAAACAGCGTTTGGAGGAGAACTTGACTTCAGGGTGTAACATGCTTACAAACCATCAACTTGAGAGCCTACATAGGCTGTTTGTGCATTGTCAGAAGAGAGCATTGCCAATATCCAAGTTTTGCTACAATCACCATTGATACATTGATAAACATTTATCTAATGGTTCATGTGCATGCCATTCCACCTCTTCAAAAGTATTACATAAGTAGCAGGTTCATGTGGTTGTATCTGGTCACATTTAACCAGGCAACATAACCTTTTAACTCTAACGGCAAAATGCGACCAGTACATAGAGCTTTGATATGCTATGTTCAGAATTCAAACATTTATGGTGCTTCAACAAGCTTAGGATGACAGCCAGTACTATTTGTGAGATTGCAAGAGCTTTCAACGATGCATATCTAAGGCCAGAATTGATTCACAGGCCAAGAAATTTAGCAGGTGATATTGACCTTCCATGGTGCTTTCCATATTCTTTTCAATAAAGCCTTTCCACAGCTATACAGAAGTCTTGTACCAATGAATGATGTGTCATCTAATGCAAGCTAAAGCAGCTTATCTGCATAATACTAGCAGTATTTGCTTCAGTTTTATTGCGATTTCTTGTCACTTGCTCTGTATCAGGCAAACTCTCGGCCTGTCAGCTTTTCCCTGAACCTGCAACAATCAAATAATGCAGTGTTTCTGCATGTTTCATTGAACCATTAATCAAATATTGGAAAAAAAAATCCCTTCCTGTTCAGTTCCCAGAATTCCAAAATCAAGTTACATGATTTAAACCAGATCTCTAGTTCTTTCCAGCTGCATTTTAGTATAATACAACGTGGCATAGGCAGTGGTTGTTGCAAAGGATAGCTAGATGTGAAATACTAAATATCTTACTAAATATCTTCTGAGCTGCTGTTTGTGGCATGCATGCAGATGAGACACTTACTAAACAGAACTTTTTATCAGTGTGAAACTGAGAGAACAACCTGAAAGACGAACTCCTGATGTATAACTAAAAAGGTTCCCTCACTAGCACACCCAGACAGAACCTCTAATCATAAAGGTGTCAAGAAGCAGGAAATGCTATGGTATCTGTATGTGATCTTGCTATACAGTCTGATTTTCCTGATTTTTTCCATGCTTTATATTCCACGTTGGCATATATTACAAACAAACAAACAAATAAAAAACCCACAGAAAACAAAGCAAATCAAAAAGACAGAGGAAAGGAAAAGGAAAGAAGTGCTTGCAGAATTGCAAACAGAAGGAAATTAACTGCAAATGCCTAAATCGTCAATTATCTGATCAGAAAAGCACAGTCATACTCAATGTCGCCTCACTGTATACGGGTGCCAGCACTGCTCACTCAGCCACCTCAAAGATAATTTGGGAAATTAGCAACAGGCATTTCAAAAGAGCCTTTTAGCTCTACTAGTCCAGCATTCCTATCAGTTAGATGAACAAGGGAAAGTGAATTAATGAATTTGAAACCAAGGAAAAATTTAAAAACACAAAAAAACCACATCCTTCTGAAATCTGCCAGATGAAAGTCATTTGGACCAGTAAGTGTTATTTGGGTGAATGTTAGATCTACTTTTAAAAATCCGAGTTTAGTTTTGCTGAATGTGGTCACATAATTAAATTCTTTGTTCAACCTAGTTCATCATTTGTTCTCCTTGGCCTTCCTTTTCAGATGTTTTCAAGTTCCAAACCACAAGGCTGTTTCATAGGTCAAGTTATGATTTGATAACATCATTGATTTCTGTCTCAGTTTTATAATTGATATTAAGGACAAGATCCCAAGCTGCAGCAAATGGCCATAGTTCAACCAAGGTCATTGAAGCTGAGCTAATCACAGTGGTGGCAGAACTCTTTGGGGCTAGTATATAGCCTTTCTTTTACTCATCTTCCTTTCAGCAAAGATCATCTAAAATGTCCTAGTGATCGATACCACGCTGACCGTGTGGCTTTCTCACAATACGTTAAGTTTATTTATTGTACCTTATCCAGGATAAATAATCCATCCAGTTACCTTGAACAGATGTACGGAACTAAATTAAATTAGAAGTTGTGAAACAGGATATCTCCTCTGCCATTCTGACCAATGTTAATTACGTTGCCTTTTAGCATTTTCTTCACTTTGTAGGACATTTTACAGCAGCTCATTCTTCCATGGTTCCCACATGTTTGTGTTAATTTAAGGCCCTAGCTGACTATGAATGCATTGTTTTCAAAATTATTCTTTGAGAGCGACCAGGCTTATCACAGCAGTGGCTATACATGCTGCACTGCTGAGGAAAATGCACAAGAGCATGTAAGAGGGTATATTGGATTCAGATCCCTGTGGATGTCATAGTGCTATAGGGAGTGTTATAGGGAATGTTTCTAGATCACTGAAGACAGACCACCCAACTCTTCTAAAGACTAGCTGTATTCCCTTTACTTAAATAACAAGAGTTCTTTTTGCACTGGAAATTGAAATTTAGTGTTGGCTTCCACTGAAAGAAATAGTTATTTCCCTGTGTTCAAAATTATCTGAGATTGGATTTCATGCTTTCAATATCAGGCTATTCATTTTCATTGCACTTCAATTCTGGACAATATTTTCTCCCTTTACTTAACATGCAGTAAAGAAAAATGCTGAACAGTGCGACTTAGAAGATAACAACTTCACCATGATTTCAACACTCACACTGTCTCTTCTTCTCACACCTTTCCTATACACACATATTTGCACTACAAGGAGGCAAATGCATGCTAACAAGCTTCATGCAGCAATATGGAAACAAAACCAAGTATTTGTTGCTTAGCTCCAAAAATTTTGAGAAGTATCTAAAAAAGCAGAACTGGGAGAAAGTACTGCAGAATATTATGTATGAATATGCAGCTGAATTTTTAAGCTGATTAACATTTGGCAGATTATCTGTATAGGTATTGCTTCAATATTTAAGTAGCGTCATACATTGCTCAGATATTCCCATGAGAACTGGAAATGCTTAAATTACATGATAAATGTGTTGCTTATTTATAAGGGCCTTGACAGAAGAGAAGGGTTTTGGGGTTACAAATGTGTTCTCTTACCCTTTTGAGTCTACAAAATAAGGTGCACCATGTGGGGTTTGTGAGTAAAGCATGGTTATGCTTTGAATTATTTTTTAGCAATTTTCCTTTTTTTTCTACTGTAAAATACTTTCCTCAGTCAGTAAATACCTAGTTTATCCTGGCTTTCACTTGAATTGGACTATGTTTTATTATGCATGTCTTGTAACTGTTAAACTAAAGAAAGTAATGGGATTTTGCAAATTTTTTTTCAGAATCTGAAACTCAGGTATTTGTGACAGTAAGGAATTAAACATTACCTTTTTGCAATAGTTTTGTCTATAGAGTAAAAACTACAAATCTGATTTGTTATTCACCTCTGCTATGACACTTTCTGCTGTAGAAGCTAATTTATATTGTCTTCCCTATAACAGTGTTGACAAATTACCACTTATAGCTTATTTTCACACACACACACACTCTCTCTCTCTTATTCTATGGTATCAAACTGCTTGAAAGAATCACACAGAATTAACCCTGTAAACACCTAAATTACATTATATGAATCTTAGACTCTACTCTCTATAGCATGAAAAATTGCTCAAAAGCACTTCAGTATCACATTATAAATATATTAAATAATGCATCTCTGGCTTATCTGTGCTTACTGCTTCACACAAAAGCACTCCTAAGTACTGTGGATGCTGTTAAACTGCCTTTAAAGTATAATTTAATGATAAAACTGTATTTTTTTACACTATTAATCATAGGCATTTATAGCCTGTTAGTGGAGCCAGATAACTTCAATAAAATGTGCTTTAACATTTTATTACAGAAATTAATTGGGGAATACATGAGGAATGGTAACAACCATAATACACAATCTTTGAAGAGACAAAGCCCCAGCATTGAGCATAGGTGAAATTCTCACAAATGCTGACCATGATGCCCCTGAAATGCCTTAGAACTGTATACTGATATCTGCATTGCAGCTAGGCAGGTGACAAACTTCCTATAAACCAAGTGAGAAGTCATGTTTTTAAAATTAGTCAAAGCACAGAGAAACACAAAAGAAGCAGTGGGGGGTTTGTTGTTGTTTATGTTGACATTAATCTGTCCCAGGAAAAGCATAACAACATTTTGATTACTCTCTGAGTGCTGAAGTAGTAGAAACATCTAGAACATTATCCAAGACTTCACTACATGACTGAAAAAAGTGAAAGAATTCAGAAAGACAGACACAGTACTGAGATTTGGGGGACCCTGGAATCAGATCCACAAGAAGCTGCTTGCTGAGGGAAGAACTTCTGACATAGAAAGAAGGAAAAATATTGAAATATCAGACACTATGAACACACATTAAAAAAACATGAAGAGGCATTTGTCTTTGAGATTCTATCTGAGGTACCGAAGGACTATATCCATGTCTTCAACGCTACCACAGTCTTCAGAAAAAGTCTTTCTCTCGAAGAGTTCTTAAATATCATGACAACATATGGACTCTGTGCATCTGGCTTATTCCAAGCCCAAGAGTAATACAATATCAGTTCAGGACAAGTTTTCCCTCACTTTACTTTAGCCATCAGCAGTTAGTGGATATAATCTAAACAAATCATCTACCTGCCATCTCACCTCTACCTTCAGAGACAATGAAATACTCTTGGAGGTGACTCTTTTTTTCTAGTGACCACGGAAAAATGACTAGCTTAGACTAGAAGGCCCAACTCTCAAACAACTTATTTTCACCGTCAGAGAGAACAAGATGCAAGTCTGCCTTGAGAACAACATAATAACATAACAGATGTTACTGTTTTATATGACTTGTCATGTGAAGAATCCTAAAGACTGAAATGACCATTTTCCCCCAGGGAGCAAGGTAATGCAGGATGCTGGTATTGCCCTTGCCTGTACACTGCTTTACCAACATTTTTCAGTGATAAACAGAAATTACCAGCAGGACTTAGTTCAAGGACAGATAGGTATATCACTATCCATTTCCCATTCAGTCCTTGACTTCTCCACTAAAATTGTCTGTAAAAAAGTCTCACTAATGCCATTTGCAGAGGTGCTCTCTACTGATAACTGCTTGTCCACTGGAAACTCACATTATTTAGCTGTATTGGGAGTCAGTGCCCAGGTGCTGGCATCGTGGGGCTGCAGGGGGTCTCTGTGAGGAGAGGCCAGGGCTGCTCCATGCCAGACACAGCCGGCTCCAGTTGACCCACCGCAGGGCACTGCTGAGCCCTGCAGCCACGATGGTGGCAGTTCTGGGAATGTGTATTTCGTAAGAAGCATAAAAATGCTGCACAGCAGAGTGTGAGAGAGAAAAGTGAGGGAAAAAAGGTGTGCGAAGCAGCCCTGTGGACACCAAGACTGGTGAAGAAGGTAGAGGAGGAGGTGTTCCAGTTGCCAGAGCAGAGATTCCCCTGCAGCCTATGGAGAAGACCATGGTGAAGCAGGTTGTCTCCCTTGACGTGGAGGACTACACTGGAGCAGATATCCACCCTGCACCTGTGAAGGACCCCATGCCAGGGTAGGTGAGAATGCTGTGAAGGAAGCTGCAGCCTGTGGAGAGCCCATACAGAAGCAGGCTCCTGGCAGGACCTGTGGCCTGTGGAGAAAAGCCCACACAAGAGCAAGTTTTCTAGCAGGAACTGTGGGGGCACCCGGGCTGAAGCAGACAGTTCCTGAAGGACTGCACCCTGCGGAAAGGACCCACGCTGGAGGTTTTCGTGAAGAACTGCAGCCCATGGGAAGGACCCACATTGGAGTAGTCCATGAAGGACTGTATCCCACAGGAGGGACCCCACACTTGAGTAGGCGAAGAGTGTGAGGAGGAAGGAGCATCAGAGAGGAACTGTTACGGACTGACTGCAACCTCCACTCCCCATCACCCCTGCACACCTCAGGGGGTAAGGAGGTGGAGGAGTTGGGAATGAAGGAGTGAAGTTGAGCCTGGGAAGAAGAGTGGGGGCTGGGGGGAAAGTATTTTATGTTTTGTCTTTGTTTCTTACCAATCTACTCTATTTTTAATTGGCAATAAAGTAAATTAATTTTCCCCAAGGCAAGTCTCTGTTGCCCAATGGTAATGGTAAGTGTCTTTATCTCGACCCATGAGCTTTTCCACCTTTTTTTCTCCCCCTGTCTCATTAAGGGGGTGGAGTGAGAGAGAGTGGCTGGGTGGGCAGTCTGGCAGCCAGCCAAGGTCAACCTACCACATTAGGTCACTGATCAACTATTAGATGGTAATAAGCTAGAAACACTAATGACCTATGACAGACTTTAACAAATTACATTGCTTTGTGTTATCCATTCCCTTGAGAATATAGAGTGTGAATCACTGTAAGAAAAGCCAGTACAATTAGAGCAAAGGCTAGCTGGCATTTTGCCTAGTATAACGGGTCATTCAAAAGCCTTCCTGGCCTTTGCTGGACATCACTTTGAAACCACAAAGTTAAGAATTTGTCAGTTTCAGAAAATTCAGCTGTCATTGGTCTGAGAAAACGAATGGGTTTGATGTTTTACCCAAATTACCTGACAAAAACAACAGATTCAGCAGCAGAAAAATGCCTTATGAATTTGTGTCACTTTCTCCAGAGAAATGTCTGCCACATCCTCTTCTCTTACTAATCCTCCACCTCCCTTTCATGGTCAGTGCCAGCAAGACAGAAGCTGCTAAATATCTATCTCTATCTTTTTAAGTTTGACTAAGGTTATATAAAATCTTTCAATTTTTCTGAATTTCCTCAATACTTTGACTCTTATGACAACAACAGATCCCAAGCAAAAGTTAACTGCCTCAGGTATCACTGCCTCATCTCATACACACCCTAGGTAAAGGTTCTGAAGATTCCAAATGTGAAGGTATTCCTTTCTCATAAGTACAGGCACAATTAAGGACTTTTTCCACGTAAGAGAACTGCATTTAGCAAACGTTCTATGAACGTATCTTTTAGTCCTAGGACTTAGCAATCCTCATTTTCCAGCAATCTGAGATGATACTACAGAAAGGAGCTCTAAAAAAAGTCTTTCGCATGCATTGGCCAGCATCATCTAGAGCCTTTGCTAACAAAAAGATGCATTCAAATTCCATGCAAAAAAAAGATCCTTTTTAGAAAAAAATTTGTCCTGCCATGAGAGATGAGAATATGATCTGGATTGGAATCCATTAATATACTGTTCTAATCAGAGTTACTCAGCACCAAGATAACAAGTCTGTGAGATAAGAGAGATCACAAGATCCTTCCTGTGCTAATTCAATGCCAGTCTTGGCTGAGAAGCCCTGGGAAAACACGAACCACTACTTTTGCTGTAAATATGAATGCATGCACCGGTTCAGAGGAGATCTAAGTAAGATCTAGTCTTTTCCACTAGTAATGCACCATATGTGCTACCTGTCTTCAAGCAGTAACTTCCTTTCTACATTAAAGTAAACCAATGTATGTAAGCACAGGCAGAGTTCTGTCAGCGCTTTCCTTTCTGGGGTTGCTGCCTGATTAAATGGAGTTTAAAAAGATGAAAGAGCATTTTTATAATTTTGAGTTGATTCACATCCTCAGATATTGCATTACTGTGGTGATAATATGATACTTAAACAAGACTTTTTCAGTTAAAACACAATGACAAGTACATTGCTGCAGCAATGACAGAATTCATTTATGCAACTACCTAATTGGTCTCAAATTTATATTCAGGCTGGGAGCGCAAATGAAAGTTCTGTTACTCTTGGTTTTTATGTACAGCTAGTCCTGTGCAATTACACTGTCTTCAGATTACAACCTAAATTATTGTCTGCAGATCACAGGGTGCCAACATGGCACATATGTGGCAGAGACTTGAATCATGTCTCTGAATAGCAAAAGGAAATCTCTCAACTTGGCTTTAAGAGCTCAAGGAATGGACAGTTAACTAAGGAATCCTGATGTGGATAACAGTTATCCATGGAAAGAAGGGTCCATAGACTTTAAGGAAATGTACAAGGTACTACTCTACTGTGACCTTTCCAAAAATAATAATGGTCTAATATGCAAAGGATTAGGGAGCCACAAAAAGGTGAGGTGGTGTATTTGCCAGGTCACACAATAGATTTGAAAAATAGCTTGGAGTAGAACCAAATTTCCTAACATTCATTTCTGTGCTTCCTTAAGATAAAATTGTAAACTCCACTTTGCCAAGCAACCTATCAAGCATTACAGATAGCAGAGTTTGATAAACCAGTTCCCAAAGATCAGTAGTTTGTCTTCCCTTTCAAAGTCTCCAGAGAAAAACACAGAATATTTACCTAATTGCTTTCACACAAATACAGAAACATAGACACAAACACACACACATCCTGCCTGCTACAGAGAGGAAAAAATGGCAGCCAGAATCCCAGCCTTTTCCTGTCAAGTTCTGCTTATGTAATTTCTCACCCAAACAAATAAGAATAATCTTTTTCTAAATTTTTTCTTAACACAAGTAATTGAAAATACTATTATTCAAGAATTAATACAGTGGCACAACTTCTAAATGACAAGGAAAAATAAAAACTGTTTTATACAATACAGATTGTTCTTTGCGTTACTTTAACAAGGCACTGTTTATTAAGAGATCAAAGATGGCAAAGCAGCAAGATTGCAATCCCTGGAATAATTTATGTGTCAAAGATTACAGCTATCTAAAGCTGGGTCTCTCTGTCCTCCATCGTGTACCAATCTAAGTGCTGGCTTTTGCTGTCCAGCCTGCATTTGCTTTCTTGCTGTACGCTCCCACCATCTCTCTGGTACTCCACCCATCACACATTAGACACTGAGCTGAGAAGTAGTACATTAACTTATCAGACAGTTAAAAGAACCAAAAAGAGAAGGTTAATTAGTATTAAAAAACTTTCTTCAAAAAGGCTCTGACAGACAGCAAAGCCCATAAAAGAGGAGGTGAATACAAGGCCAGGCATAGATGCAAAGCTGTAGACACAAAACCCCATAGCTAGCTCAACCATGGAAATACAGCCTAAGTGTAGAGAGATTATCAAACATATTGGGAACATGACATCATTGTTTCCATTATTTGGTTGGAAATCTTTATGAACCACAGAGGGACCCTAAATGTCATAACTACTATTCCTAAGTTAACAGCAGGATTTGAAATTCCTCTTCAGGGATCTGCTTGGTACAGTACCATGGGATTCAGCTTTGAAGGGAAGAGGGGCCTAGGAAAGCTGGTTAATATTCAACGATCACCTCCTCCAAGCACAGGAGCAATGCATCCCAACAAAGAGGAAGTCAAGTAAAAAGCCAGGAGGAAATTGTCCAAGCAGCCAGGGATCAGGTAGGAAAGCCAAAACCCTGATAGAATTAAATCTGGCCAGGGACATCAAAGGCAACAAGAAAAGCTTCTATAGATAACATCAGTGATAAAAGTAAGACTAGGAAAAATGTGGGCCCTCTCCAGAAGGAAACAGGAGACATGGTTACTTGGGACATGGAGAAGGCTGAGGTACTCAACAACTTTCTTAGCTCAGTCTTTACTGGCAAGTGCTCCAGCCACACCGCCCAAGTTGCAGAACGCAAAGGCAGGGACTGGGGCAATGAAGAACCACCCACTGTAGGAGAAGACCAGGTTTGAGACCATCTAAGCAACCTGCAAGTGCACAGGTCCATGGGACCTGATGAGATGCATCCACAGGTCCTGAGGCAACTGGTGGATGAACTGGCTAAGCCACTATCCACCATCTCTGAGAAGTCATGGCAGTCCAGGGAAGTTCCCACTGACTAGAAAATGGGAAACATAACCTCCATTTTTAAAAAGGACTGTGGTGGGTTGACCCTGGCTGGACATCAGGTGCCCACCAAAGCTGCTCTATCACTCCCCCCCCCCAGCTGAATAGGGGAGTGAAAGTATAACAAAAAGCTCATGGTTTAAGATAGGGACAGGGAGATCACTCACCAATTACTGTCATGGGCAAAACAGACTTGACTTGGGGAAAATTAATTTAATTTATTACCAATCAAATCAAAACAAGATAATGAGATATAAAACCACATCTTAAAATTCTTTCCCCCACCCCTCCCTTCTTCCAAGGCTTAAGATCACTCCCAATTTTCCCTGCTTCCTCCCCCTGACTGGCAGAGGGGGATGGAGCATGAGGGTTGGGGTCAGTTCATCACATGTTGTCTCTGCTGCTCCTTCCTCCTCAGGGGGAGGACTTCTCACACTACCTTCCCTTGCTCCAGCATGGGTCCCTCCCACGGGGTGCAGTCCTTCAGGAACAGACTGCTCCAGCATGGGTACTCCCACGGGGTCACAAGTCCTGCCAGTAAACCTTCTCCACTGTGGGCTCCTCTCTCCACAGGTCCACAGGTCCTGCCAGGAGCCTGCTCCAGCACAGGCTTCCCATGGGGTCACAGCCTCATTCAGGTGCATCCACCTGCTCTGGCATGGGGTCCTCCATGGGCTGCAGGGAGACAGCCTGCCTTACCATGGTCTTCACCACATGCTGCAGGGGAATCTCTGCTCTGGTGCCTGGAGCACCTCCTCCCCCTCCTTCTTCATTGACCTTGTTGTCTGCAGAGTTGTTTCTCTCACATGTTCTCACTCCTCTCTCCTGTTGCCACTTCTGTTGTGCAGACAGGGGTTCACCTTCTTATATATGATATCCCAGGGGTGCTACCACCATTGCTGATGGGCTCAGCTTTGGCCAGTGGTGAGTCCGTCTTGGAGCTGACTGGCATTGGCTTTATCAGACATAGGGGAAGCTTCTGGTATCTTCTCACACAAGCCACCCCCGTAGACCCCTGCTACCAAAACCTTGCCTCACAAACCCAATACATTCCAACCCTCACCTCTGTGAATTGCATATTTAAGAATTATCATCACACAACCTTCACGAACTTCACAAATTTCACTCACATCAGCAAGAAGAATTCCCCACACCAAAATCAAAATGATGTCATCACAACACCAAACAGAAGTGGACAATTTACACATAATCCACCCCTTGTCCCTTCACCATAATTACAACAACGTAAGTTCCCCACAGTCATTCCACTCTTTGCTAAAGGAAGACCCAGGGAACTACAGGCCAGTTAGTCTCACCTCTGTGCCCAGCAAGATCATGGAGCAGATCCTCCTGGAAACTATGTCAGAGCACATGAAAAATAAGGAGGTGACTGGTGACAGCCAACATGTCTTCACTAAGAGCAAATCATGCCTGACAAATATGGTAGTCTTCTGCAACAAGGTTACAGGGTTGGTGGATAAAGGAAGAGCAATTGACATCATTTATCTGGCCTTGTGAAAAGCATTTGACACTGTCCCACAAAACATCCTTGTCTCTAAATTGCAAAGACATGGATGTGATGGATGGACCACTTGGTGGATAATAAATTGGCTGGATGGTCACACTCAAAGAGTTGCAGTCAATGGCTGAAGGTCCAAGTGGAGAGCAGTGACAAGTGACATTCCTCAGGGGTCAGTGTTGGGACCAGCACTGTTTAACATTGGTTTGGGTTTCTGGTAGCAGGGGGAGGGACTGCAGGGGAGGCTCCCATGAGAAACTTTTAGAAGCAACCCCGACTCCAAGTCAGACTCACCTCTGGCCAAGAACAACCCAATCAGTGACAGTGGTAGTGCTTCTGAGGTAACATATTTAAAAAAGGGAACCTGCAGCAGAGAGAGGAGTATGATGTAAGAGAAAGACCAGTGCAGACACCAAGGTCAGTGAAGAAGGAGGGGGAGGAGGTGTGCCGGAGCAGGTGATGGCCCTGCAGCCCATGGTGAGACAGCAGGCTGTCCCCCTGCAGCCCATGGAGGTGAGCAGGGGAGCAGATGTCCACCTGAAGCCCATGGAGGACCCCACGCCAGAGCAGGTGGAGTCCCCCAAAGATGGCCATGACTCCATGGGAAAGCCGTCACTGGAGCAGCCTGTGCCCATGGAAAGGACCCACGCCAGGGAAGTTTGTGAAGAACTGAAGCCCGCAGAAAGGACTCCAGTTGGAGAAGTTGAAGGACTGTTTCCTGTGGGAGGGACCCCACAGTGGAGCAGGGGACGAGTGAGGAGTCCTCCCCTGAGGAAAGGAGCGGCAGAGACAATGTGTGGCGAGCTGACCCCAAGCCCCCTCCCCTGTTCCCCTGTGCTTCCGGGTGGAGGAGGGAGAGAGAACCAGGAATGGAGCTGAGCCGGGAAGGAGGGAGGGTGGGGGAAGATGTTCTGATGTTTGGTTTTCCTTCCTAATACCCTTGGTTTTGATTTGATTTGTAGTAAATTAAATGGATTTTGTTTCTTCCCCAAGTTGAGCCTGTCTTTTGCCTGTGACCATAAGTGGGGAGTGATCCCTCCCAGTCCTTGTCTCGACCCACGAGCCTGCCTTGGTATTTTCTCCTCATCCCAATGTGGCCAGGGGCGGGGGTGGGGAGTGAGTGAGCAGCTTCGTGGTGCTTTGTTACCGACTGAGCTGAAACCGAAACCACGACACACTTCTACAGCCCCATGGTTCAATTTGCAATATCAGTCTTTCATATACACCATTCAGCTGCGAACATCACATTTTTTCTCACAAAACTGCAGGAACAAACATTACAGCATTATATAGTCCTGTTATTAGGGTTCCCCTCTGTGTAGACATTTGACCTCATTAAGAAAATCCAGCCACTTTAATAATCATATTACATGCAGCAATCCTGTAGCACCCACTCATTTATGTAGCACTCACCATTTTATAAGACCAATGCATAATTATCTTCATCAAGGTACAGCTCAAAGCTGTAGCCTGCTAAGTAGCAGTAGAAGAGCAGCTGTTAAATACCTTCTAGGAGTCCTATCCAAATTGTTGGTACAGAAGAAACAAAGTGAAAGCCAGGAACAAACTAGAAAAGCACAGAGTATTTCTTCTATACATTCAGTACTATAAAAATGACAAAAGTAATACTTAGAAGACAGAATAGCCAGAATCAAAACATGACATTTTGTGAATCCAAAAGGCAACAAATTCTAAATTGATGAACAGCATCAAATAACTACACTACAAAACTCTTTGCCACAGAAAGTCAGTGATATAAAAAATTTGCCTTGTTACTAAGAGAAATGCATACAGATCAGAAGTTTATGTCACCAATTTTTACAGCTATATTTTTTTAGGCTAGCTTCAATATATTTACTACAGCTGTTTCCTGGTGAGTTCTACTTAAAAACATGGGATGCCAGATACTCAGAAGCTATGCTAGATTTAGAAGCATTCCTAAACTGCTGGTCCATTTGCTCTTTTTTCTAGTAGATATCTGCCAGCAGAACACTGAATACCACAGAGGCATCTGAATATGTCCCATGAAAAGAAGTATTTAATTCCCCACATTCTTATTATCTCATCATCAGTTAAAAGGAAACTAACATCTTTGATGGAGAGGTCAAAAGCTTGGCTGAGAAATGTGGGGTAACAGTGGCATCATGCTATCTTTGCTATGTGACTTACTCTACCTTTTGTTTACTCAGGAACTACCTGTTGAGTTTGGGGTCCATATCACATTTAAAAAAAAAAAATTGCTAGGGAGCCCCTATTCAAAGTTCTTTGAGTTTGTCAGGCTGTATGTTCTTCTTTACACTATATTATATAACATTCTGAATCAGAGATTATTTAGCTTTCAGCAGTACTCACTCAGAAAATTTTTCAACACTAAACCTTGAAATAAGCCACATAGACTCTGTCTGCTAACAGAATTATTTGCATAGTACAACTGACCTGTTAAAATACAATTAGATTAAAGTTGCCCACAACTGGCCTCTGCCCTTAGGCCAACTGGCACATAACATCCAGTGTGCATATTATCAAAACTCTCAAAACTCTCAGTGCAGAATGGCCATGTGCAAATGACCAGGAATGGTTCCTGGACTATGTTAACTCCTGAAGAGTAGCCTCAACTACCTGTGAGAATGCTGACTAGTAAAGCCAAACACTTGTCATTCTAACAGTTTAAAAGTACAGGCAGATGATTTCCAATACTGCAAATGTTCACTGCCACTGTTCAATTTGCAAGTATTGATGTCACGGTAGTGAAAAGACTGGAAAGCAGTTCTGCTCTAGCATATGAATCTTGGATATGTCAAAAAAAACTAAAGGGAAAGAGTGAGAAGATCCACTGACATCAAACTGAAACACAGGGATGGAAGAAGTGTTTAGATTGGACAAATCAAGTTGTTTCAGTTTAGATTATTCTTCAGCCTACATGTTAAAAGCAGATTTTGTCCATTACAAAACTGGTGGGGGTTTCTATCATTATCATTATTATTATTTTGACATAGAAGAAGCATCAAAACTGGTGAATTCCTGTTAAATGTTTCCATTTCAACACATACACATTTTGCAAAAGGAACCAAATCTGTAATTAAAAGATCTCAACTGGCACACAAGACCTCAGAAGGAAAGAAGAAAGTGGAATATAATGTCATCTGCTAGACAGTTTAACATACAGAAAAGTATCATCACTCAGTAAGCACTGTACTAATAGGGTACAATGCATGCCACTGTGTGATGTTTGTGTGGAGAGATATGTCAAAGCATTACCACTGTAATAGACAAGCATCTGATTGAAGTTTCTCAAAATCTCTGTTCAGCAAGAAAACAGCCACTCTAGATCAAAAACATGAAGAACAAAAACCTTTCAAGGATGAGAGAGGATGCCAGTGGGCTCCAGAAACTCTCTATTTAAAACAACAAGCTGTGCAGCATCTGCTAATCCTCAGGCAAAAGAAAGCCACCAACAAGTAATGGAGGAAGGAACCTTTATAGAGAGTAGCAAAAGTCAAAATCAGCATATCTGAACTGTCAGCCAGCACAGGAATTGAAGGGGACAGGTCATGTGTAGGTTTGATTTACTGTCCCTGATGCAGTGTTTCACTCGAACAGAAGGCTATGAAATGGTATGTTAGCCTCCCTCTAAAAATAAGAATGAATGAGTGAGAAAAAGAAGCATCTCAGTAATCAGTATTGGAAGTCACAAAAGCCCCTTCAGCTTAGCAATATTTTGCAAACAGAAAGAAGACGACACTGATGTTGTCATAAATGGTACTTCAGAAATAAATGACAGCCCATGCTCTCAGTATAACCTCCCTATCAGCATGTTTCAAAGCTTTTAGTGGAATTCTTTCAACCAGTGCTAAATATTTGCACTTCTATGCTTTGCAAGACACTGCTACATACCAGTTGCTGTCACAGTGGTAATTTCAACATGATGAAAATTAGTTCAGACTAGGTCCAAGGTATGACCTACACACTTTTGCATAGGTTCCATGACACCAACTTTCAAGTCCTCTGGCCCGAAGTGAAATCCATAACATTGCATTAAATTTTCTGCACCCTCTTTACAGTGTATAGGCTGAGTCAGGTGCCCCAAAATTACATCCAAAATGGCAAGCACTTTGACTAGGGAGCCCAAACAATTGAGTCAATACATTGAACATGAATGTGTCTAAACAACTATCACACTGGAAAATGTGGACGCCGAGGTTTCCTATATCTCAATTTTTCTATACTTTATGATTTCAGAGCTGTCTTCACCCACTAGAAGCAAGCCTTTTTAAAGGAGGTGCCTATCCCTTTTCATTCAAAGAACTTTCAAAATCCTGGAGACACTAACATGCTTTCAAATAATTTAGTGGTTAGGACACTTACCCGGGACTTCAAATATCAAAGTGATTTTCTCAGCAGAAGAGGCACATAGACCAAAGCCATCTGCTTGTTATATGAATGTCAAAACTACAGGGATTATATAAGGGGCACCAACACCATTATCTACACTTCTGTCCAACTCTTAAAACAACACTCAGTGGTTTTTAACTGTAAATCTCAAATTTCTGTACTTAAGTCCAATTACTTATTTGTAATTGAGAAAACATTGCTGTTGAAAAATTAGGATATAGTAGGACAGAGGAAGCAGCATATTCAGACACTACTTGCTGAACAAACCTCAGGCTTCACTGTGACTAAGAGAAAAGGCTCTACAAAAGTAGAAAACAGCCAATAAGCACAGAAGGTGAAATTACATTAACAAATTGCTGTTATTAAAATAAAAGCCTTAAACAACTGTTAAGAATATCTACTTAAAATGAAGCCTTCAAGCTATGTAACAAAGCAAATTAAAAATTAAAATCAAGATGTCATCTGTTATGAGAAATCGTTGAGCATCTAGTAGCCATGAAGCCAGCAAACACTCAAGTCACCCACCTTGGAATATGTGCAATGCAGATTGGAAATAATGGGGACTCTCCCACTGTTGTTTCTCCAAACTGTGCTGTTGACTGCTTGTCTAGAGGAGAATGCCAGTAGGTAACTCATTTGAATTCAATCTCACTGGGCAAATCATTCCACAAACCTTTTTGTTAGATGCAACTAATGGCATTATGTCTGCATTATCTACGACATGTGGATTTGGACTAGTCAAGCTAAATTATGACAGTGAAAGCAAGAGCAATTTTGAAGTGTAAAATTTGAAAGAATCCATTAGGAAACACCCCGCATCATCTGAAAGGGCAAACTGACATAAACATACCTCATCAGTTGCAAGAGCAATTAGATGTGTGGCAAAATACCAATTGTATTGCCAAAAAGGCACAGGTGTATACCACATAAACAGGTGAAAATGTGATTGTGAGGAGACTGATGTTCACTCTGTGATGATCATACATTCATCCAATGTAACTCATTGCAACTCTCTCACACATGGTAAAACCCAGTTAGAAATATGTGTTTGGATAAATTCAAAATAACGTCCACTAAAACTGAGAAATGTCCATTATTGCTTGGACTTGTGTTTCAATACTGTTTTAGAAAACACAGTCACAACAGCCACCACATGCTGATGTTACAGATGTGGCTGGCAAACCACAGAGAAAAGTTTAATGCCAGTATGGAACAGAATGTACTCGCATGAAAGAGGTCCCATTTACTAAAAGTCTTGTTGTTACCTGCATAAAATTTTTCCTTTCTCTTTCCAGTCCCCTCAATCAAACCTTAACTTTAAGTCTTCATGTGACAGTAAGTCAATAAACATGGACAAAACATGTATTTGCCAGAAAGATAGGCATTATGGTGATTGCAGAGTGCTACACAGAACATCTTCAACACACTCTACGTAGGAAATTTCTTATAATTCTCTTTACCTTGTGTCGTGGTTTCGGTTTCAGCTCAGTTGGTAACAAAG
>VYZV01037563.1:0-15440 GCA_013401275.1 Pandion haliaetus | reverse complement strand
CAACTACCTTGCCAGAAGTTTATTGTTGGTTTGTTGAGGTTTTTTTATCCAAAAATTTTCCTTTATGCCAGTTCTCTTTGGATGTGATCATTTAAAAAAAGCTATTATATTTTTAAAGTTAACATCAGAGACTCATCCATCACCTTTCATAAGGTCCTGATTCTTTCTTCCCTTTTATTGAGTGTCAAGCTTTTTATGTTGGCTAGCTTATTGAGGGAAGATGCTACTTAATCCCTACAGCAAAACAAATGCTTACAAATACGTACTACAAAAATTACTATTNTTAAATAATTGTTATAAAGCACATACATTGGAAGAGTACCTGTCCAGTGTGTTTGGAGTATTTAGCTAAGCCTACAACTACAGTGGTACTCAGGCTGGATCTGAGGAAAAATTTGCTCCCTGCATTCACGTTTTCTTGTTGCAGAGCTCTCCTGGTTATGTCTTTCTGCCAGTCTTCCAAGGAATAAAAGTAAAAAGTGCAATGACATACAATACACAGATGGTCCCAAAATCCTTCTGCTCTATATGTATTACATAGCTTTCTGACAATGTTTTGCCATGACCTTCATTTATGCAACACATATGGACTGGGTCTTTCTTTTAGCAGTGCAGGCATAGCTGCTACAAGGACAGACAGGATATTGTAGTCAGTATAGATGCAAATTTTAGGTGAAGTTCACACTAAACACTTAAAGTACATAGGTGTTCACACTTTGAACACCTAAATCCAGGTCTTGGGAGCACCATAGGTTTCAGGTACCAAAGACCAGCATTTCAGCTGTATCACTTCTCTAACTGAAATGTCCAGATCTAGCCTTTCACGTGTTAATTGTTTCAGTTTTAATGGCTGAAATATTGTGTGATGCTTATGCTAGTAAACACTTCCAAAAATCTTTCTTTATGCACTGAACTACCTTTGCTTATGGTTGCGACATGAAAGAATTTGTAATGGATTGAATCTTTCATAGCCAAAATCACAAATCACCAATTTATCACAAATTTTAAGCTGTCAATCACAAATCACAAATATTAAGCTGTCAATTTAATGTGTCCCAGCTTAGCATTCACACAGCCAATTGCTAATGGTGTTTTTACTGCTATATTGTAAAACCATAATTCACTTCCTGAGCCATTAATATTACAGTATTTCTCTAAACTGGGTTTTGGAAGGTGCTTTCTGATAGCTTTACTCTCAGTCTGTTTCTCAGCATGTGTTTTCTTTCTCTCTTTTTCAAATCAAAGTGTTGCTGAAGTCTGTCTTGGAAACTATACAAACCTGCAAGTAGCAGAGGTATTTCTGTAGAAAGACTTCTGTTCACTTATTCTGAATGTGGAAGAAGTCTTTCATATGCTGATAATTCTGTTCCCAGGCAAATGTGTGCCAGTCACTTCCCCAATCCTGACAGCCCATTTACCGGGACAAGCAAAGACTTATTTCACTGAGCTGTTACCAATCACTGGAAGACAGAACAGCTTTGAGACTTTATTTTTTCTCCAGAGGCTGAATGAAGTTTTCACTGTCTTTTGGATTGAGAACAAATGTGGAATAAAGTCTATCACAAGCAGGATTTGGGCCTTTATAGTGAAAGCATATCGTTTTCAGTGTTTCTTGCTTCCCTTTGACAAAACATTGATAGTATCCAAGAAGGTGCTAATCACCATATAGCCCTTATTTCTGTTAGCCTTCTCTTCTGTTTAAAATTCCCAAATGTTCTACTCTAACATTATAGAAGTTTCATTCTGAATCCCACCAGACCAGGATAACAGCTGTTCTTTTGTACCCTGTAATTCTACTGAAGTTAATTAAGTTCTTTCTCATAACTAAAACTTGTAGACATCTAAAATTAACAGCTTCTTTAATTCTTCTGTGTATCATGTTTCATCGTAATTCGCTTTCTGGACAGACACTAGTCAGTGACTTCACTCCATCTTAGAAGACTGGCTCCTTTTTTTTTGAGCTGATGTCAGTGTTACTTCTCTGCATTCAAAGGTCAAGGCTTGTTACACACTACGGAGACACGCCACTCATCGTCACCAGACAGAATATCCAAATGCATGAATCAAAATGATCAAGTACTACAAATTTTTTATCCTTAACCATTCATAGCACTCTACAAATTTAGGGAAACCTGGAAAACAATGAGGCTTAGGGACACGTGGTAGATACAACCTTGAATGCTTGAATGTGGTGAAAGAGAAAGGAGCGCTTAGTTTCAGATATACATGCAAAATGGATGTGCTCACCCTTATGCACAACACATATGCAAAACTTTAGCCTCATTTCAAGGACTTACATACTTAAATGATAAGTAGACCCCATGATGACCCTGAACAGGAAGATGAATTTTATTAAACGTTTGCTGTATCTGACTGGTGACTCAGTGTGACAGCAAGGGTGATCTTTTTTAAAATTTGCTTTCACAAAGGCAAATTAGGGGAAGTGTCATAAAGCATTAACAAAAAGGGGTGATGCCAGTGTTGATAAAAACATTAGCTTAGTGTAACTTAAATAGAAGACACAGGATGAACTCCACTGGAAAATGTAAGTTTCATTATTGTAAAATTAGTAAAGTCATAAATCCAGCTCAGATATTTTGTTTCCTTTTCCACAAACATATGGGATATCAGGTTTTTATCCAGAGGCGCATCTAGGAAGGACTTAAAAGTCATTTATACAAATCTGAGTACTGGTGAGTGAAAAAAAAACAAACCAACATTATCATTAAAAAAATGCTTTCCCACCTCCCCATGACTATATGGACCTTGTGTTTCATAACAAGACAGTAAAGGCAGCAATATAGGAGGGTGACCAGGGATTTTTAAACAAACAACTAAGAAATAACATGCATGAAGAAAGGGAAGATAACAAAAGAAATAAACATTTTCCTTCCATAGACACAAATCATCATGCATTTTCTAGTCCCAGGGGATGAAAGAAACCATCTGCATTGCCAGCAGAACATGAGACTTTAAAATACAACAGTAGACTGGTGAATGTATGATCTTTTTTATCCTTATGTATCTGCAGTTTCATCACAGATTTGTCTTGTTAATGGCTATCTTATGCTTAGGTACGTTTTTCATGAACTGCAGAAAGCAGGAACTTGAGGCAGTATCTTTAACAGAAAGACAGGAAGACATCATGTAGGTACTTAATGGAAAAGGAAATGAATTGTTTACATAAAGCCTTTACATAGATGAAGATAGATGAGGAGTAAGAATCTGATGAAACAATAGTATTTCAAAGTCAGAGGCTTAGGCAGACTGTGGAAGAACTTGGCATGATATTGTACCACTGGGTATTTTGAATGAGGGATTTTTCTTCTCTCACACAACAGAAAACACCACCACTTGACAAAACAAACTGCCACTACCCCTTGTAGTAATTGTGGTTCACTCTGCACAAGATCCACACATAGAAAATCCATTCAGCCTGTATGGCTTGAAAATAAGGTATAGAGAGGTGATGATATTTCAGGAAGTCTATAGGCATTATTGTCCTACTTTGTCAAAAAACATGTGAATATCCTTAAAATGTAATTATTTAATTACTCATAATACATACCAGTATTTGTTCTGTGATTGTTTTTATATGACATCTGGGTCATATTTTGAGGATGGGAAAAGCAGAGGTACTCCAGGAAAAGTTCATCAGGGTTCCACTGATTAAGAAAGACAAGTTCAGCAGATGAGGATTTCTGGAGCTGTGAATGAGATTAGCAGTAATGCCAATCCATTTTAAGTTAAATTATTGACAGAAATTTACAAAGTCAAAGAACTTGCACTTAAATAAGGCTATTGGAAAGGCTTACTTGATTGCATTTATGAACATTGATACCTCTCTGAATACAGTCTTCACTGTGCCTGTACCTTCCATTTTGGACAATAAACCATTTAAAAAAAAAAAAAACAAAAAACGCTTGCATCAGCTATAACAAGAACTTTCTCAAGCATTTTCTTCTCAGATAGTTTATTTATCATGCATGGAAGGTATCTGGGGCTTAATAAAGATTTGTAGAGAAAAGAACAGTTCTCATTTTGTTTGCCTTTGTACTTCCTACTTTTTCATTTGAACCAGAGACGAAAATATCACAGGAAAGGTCTTGCCTTCATTTCAGCACTGAATCAATCTCAGTAGCAGCAGCAGCAGCATTTAACTGCTTTGTGTACTATAAAACTAATTAACAATCAAGGTAGTTATTCTCCAGAGAATGCAATGCTAGTGAACAAAATTTGCGTGTCCTGTGGTGCTTTTCTCTATAACATCTGGTACAAGCCACCAGTAAACAAAGACTGGTCTGTTCCCGTACACAAATTGCTGTTTGTTAGAATTCCAACTTGCCTTTTGAGGTCACCGCTACAATTAGCACATTGAGGGCTAAATTAGGACTACTGCAGGCAGTGCAAAACTAGAAGAGAGACACAAGAAGTTGTGCCTCAAGACTTTAAGTGTGCAAAAGGCTGTAGCAATCATAACACCTTCAAGCACACTGGCAGAAATGCAGTATTTATTCCCTTGTGGTCCTCACTGCATTTTATTACAAACAGTATGAATTTAGACCAGGTCTCCAGGTGCCATCTGGTAGAGCATACACTGCATTCACCTTCTTCAGCTGAATGTGGAGCTTCCTGTAAAGAGAGAGCATGACAGATATGGGCAGAAAAATCTAAACACCAGTATTTTACATTCTGTAAGACTAGTCTAAATGAAACAAAGAGAGAATAATGAATAAAATATAAAATAAGAGTATAGAAAATAATGGCAAACATAAACAAGAATAGGTATTTTTGCCATTAAAAAAACCCAAAAAACCAAAAAAGAATACAAGAATGTTCCCTGGGGTCATTACAACAACAGGAGGCAAAGTGACAATCAAGGAGGTGAGACCTTGCACATAAAGTCATACATCTGCCTATTTACTGCATAGGAAATAAGACAAGTGTCTTGGTTTCAGCTGGGATAGAGTTAATTGTCTTCCTAGTAGCTAGTATAGTGCTATGCTTTTGAGCTAGGTATGAGAAGAATGTTGATAATGCACTGATGTTTTCAGTTGTTGCTAAGTAATGTTTAGTCTAAAGTCAAGGGTTTTCAGCTTCTGATGCCCAGCCAGCAAGAAGGCTGGAGGGGCACAAGAAGCTGGGAGGGGACACAGCCAGGGCAGCTGACCCAAAGTGGCCAATGGAGTATTCCATACCATATGACATTTTAGGAACTGGGGGGAGCATCGCCGGTCGGGGACTTCCAGGTGCATCGGTCAGTGGGTGGTGAGCAATTGCATTGTGCATCACTTGTATATTCCAATCCTTTTATTANGGGGAAGTGAGTGAGCGGCTGCGTGGTGCTTAGTTGCTGGCTGGGGTTAAACCACGACAAGAAGATTCAGTTTTTATAATTGGAAGAGAAGGACATGGATGAGGTCCTTGAGAAGATATGAATAACAATAATAATACTGTATTGGTCTTCACCCCAGAGATATAAGGCAAATAGTTTTACATAGAGGCATGATTTATCACTAACTCTAGAAAGTTGTAGGAAAATGGGAAAACTGATAATTGTCCCACCCATCTCCTACCAGTTACAGTCTCTGTGGACATTCAGTAAGTGGGCTCATTTTATCTGGTCTAAAATCATAGCTTGAGATCAAATGCAACTATGGGTTCTACAGTCTTCTGATACCATAGGCTTCCTGGTACTTCACCAGAATGTATGAATATTTTACTTTCTTAGATTTTAGTTACCTATGATTATGGATTATGGATAAAAGCTGCACTTCTTAAAGGGATGTCTAATTTATCTGACTAGGATAAAGGACTTAAAAGTGGATTGTCCTCTCATCTCTCAACAGCCTGCAGCTGTATTAAACTTTATTTAAACCACAATACTTTGTAAATTACAAATTTAAACATGTTTAGCTTTGAAAATATTTAATTTCACTTTTATTGCGGCAGCAGAAATATGCAAATATATTTTACTTTGAGGTTGATCATTTGATTTATTTCTATAGTCTGATAGAATAGACAAATAAAATCTTGACATTTCCATATGTAGAGAGTAACACCACATCTGAACAAATTATTTCACACAAAATGTCCTAGTCAGCTTCTTGTGTATAGGATTGATCAGATATATCTGAAGGTACTGACATTTAGAACATATTTGTATTTAACATAAATTAGTCTGGAATATGTTTGCCAACATTTTAAGCATTTGATAGCTTAAATTTGAGTTATTTTTATTGGACAGAGGTGATATGGTTTGCTTAGAGATCCAGTTAGAACAAAGCTGCTCTGAAGTTTAAGTTTCTGGAATGAAGAATAGTATTTAAGATTCTAATTACTATGTTTTATGAGTATACCTTTCATATTGAAAGATGCTAAACAATGAATGAATTTATCTTGATTTTCTTGAAATGGATACCTATTATTCATAGCTGCTAGCTGAATTTTCTCTGGATAAATAATTGTAAATTTGTAAGTAATCTTGAGTATTCACTGTACATACTATTCATGTCGCGTAGGTTTCTGTTCCTTCTTTGGATGACACTATTTTTTAGCAACAGAACAATGAACAATTAGCATGTCGTAGCAATACATTTTCTTAAAATGTCTGATAGTATTACACGGACACCTTGACATTTGTAAGTATTGTAGAGTCATAATCAAAACATATGATAGATGCGATATCCTGCTAAGAACAGTAGGGAATGAAATCAGGGCTTTTATTCACTAATAATAAACAGAGCTTTTTCATTATTTTTGTTGCTGGAGTTTAACCATTTGACTAACTTAGATAGAAAAGGCTACATATTTAAAATGGATAAATGGTGGTGTGGGAGAAGTTCACACACACACAACATATAATTAATTTGTGGAGCTCAATGCCACCAGACATTACTGAAAGTAGTAAGATACAAATAAGATTTTACATTTATGAATAAAAATAGCACAGTTACACTATGCTAACTAGAATAAAATTAAAAGGGCAATCAATCTACATGTTTCAGTGTATAAAATAATTACTGGTTTTTGTCAGGAAGAAATTTAGCCCCCCATATAGATGCATCAAACAACAGGAGGTACAATGGATCTATTACCTTCTTCAGAAAAATCATATGTTGACTTCTCGTAGAGACAAGACACTAAGATAGCAAGGCTATTACTTATTTTCCGTATAACAAAACTTAAGATTCCCAACAAATAGCCAAAATAAAACAAATAGACAAATCTCATTTCAGTAAGCCTCGAATCTCAAAAATTCTAGTCTGTTAATTTTCCAAGATAGATTAGGCTTTACAGAAAAAATAACTGCTCAAGACTCCTCAGTTTGTTAGCTCTTTCATTTTTTTGATGCATTTTCTTTAAACCGAGCTGCAGACTAATGGTGTATATTATATTCTTTAAGGTAAAACACCAAAGCAAAACCACAATGCAGATCAAACAAGTCAGAACTAAAGCCTTTCCCATACCAGCCAGACAGCAGGTGGCTCACCAGTAAAGTACATTTGCAGAAGCAAAGTATGTAACATAGTCATTGCTCTTTGGAGTATTCAACTCTTCCTTGACAACCACAGAGGTGTGTGGTTATTTTTTAATTAGGAGATCTCTCTTTCCTCATGGCAGCTTCACTCTATAGACTGATATAGATATATGTATACAAAAGCACAAGGGAGGAAGGAAGAGAAAGAATAGATCTAGAGTGGAGATTCAAAATCATAATACAGTTGGTCTGCCAGATACAATAGACAAATGACAAAGCAATTTTCACAACTTTTTAATGAGATCCCAAGGCAGTTTTCTTGAGCTCAAAACTGAAAATGTCAAATAGATTAATTCAAACTCATACTGTTCACCAGGAACCTTCTTGGTTTTTTTATAAAGAAAGGGCCAAGCAAAATGTGGGGCAGCACTACAGCAGTACTGGGCATCCAGAGGAACATGAAGATTATTATAGAGTTCAGCTTTGATTAGCAACATGACAATAAATACCACAATATCATACAGTAATTCACCACTTATGAATGTATTTCTTTTAGAATCTTTTGGCATGTGCAACAAACTTAAGTATTTTTTTTCTTGGAATACTGGCTATCAAATATTAATAACAGAGGTCTTTGATCCCTCAAGCCTTTCTGACTATAATTTTACATACACAGTTTTTCATGGAAAATGAATAAAATATTTGGTGTTTATAAAGGTGAACCTAGCTGAGAAAATTGTTCCCACAAACCTCCTGGCAATCTTGCTTTTAATTTACAACTGGCAGTCCTTCTACTGTTCCAGTTCAGTCAGGTCAAAGCCTGGCCTATGCTATAGACTTTTTGCAATTCCACCTTGGGCAAAAGATCAACAGAATCACCCTACTCTACAAATGTGAGGAAATACAGGTAAGCATGCTTTCCTCTTTCTCCATCTCTTTCCCCACAGGTCCTAGAGATTAGACATGTCAGTTTACCGAAAGTTCAGCTTATTGCAAGCTTGTACTGCAAGCGCATGTGTTGTGATTGTTTCAAGAGGATGACACAGTGAAACTCCTGATCTCTGTGTCAAGNAAAAAATTGGACTTCCCAATGTGAAAGTCTAGAGGATCAACCTGATGTCCTAACATTTACTTTGTGGTTAAAGAATAGAAGCACTTTTATGCATTTCTACATGCCATAATTCACAATTATCTGTAACTACAGAGGTCTGAGAGTCAGCGTCATCAGAAGAAGAGATTTCTGGGTTTCAGAAAGTGCTTTGAATACATAATGCTTTTGTTTAGTGCTGACCTGAACAAAATGCAGTTTTGTAATTCCTCTGTAGTCTGGCTTGTTAAGCTTTTAACATCCTCATTTGTTTCCAACATGTTCTGTTTGACTTTACAGCTGTTTGATCTGCTTTGTCTCTCTGTTTTTTGTTTTCTCTGTGGTTCCTTCTAGCTCTTTTTTGATTTGTAGTTCTGAATGTCTTCCCAACACCCCCATATTCACTAGATTTTCAGGTTATTTCAAGGAAGGATGATTTCAAATACATACTGTTCTATTCTAAGCACACCAAGAGGAAAATTTTCAGTACAATGCACAGCCATTTAGATGCACAAGACTTATTAACATTAATGGGAGTCATGCAGCTAAATTCCTTCACGCCATGCTGAAAATATATCCACAGTTCTTCCCCTCAATGAAAATTTCATAAGAATGTTTTGCCCAGGAACTCAGTGGCCACACATAATTACTAAGAAAGCAACAGGGCTCTAGGCCCCTAATTGCTCACTACAAAACATAAGTAAGTCCATGACACTAAATGCTCTCGCCTACCAAGTCTAGAATCAGAGTTTAGGAAAGATAATATAATCCTTTATTAAGACACTTCAATGTAGCACATGATTTCATACATATCCAAGTACCACAGAAAAACAAAATAACACAAGATTTTATATAGTTTAGGCCCATTTTCCTTATTTAAATCCTGACATAACAGAGTGAATCAGAATCAGTTCTGCCTGCATTTAACCACATTGCAGTGAAATCCATTGGAATCTTTAAAATTTGCACATTGAGGACTGGAAAGAAAGTATCTTCTGCACACAGCTGTTCCCTGACTATGTTAGATATCAGTTAAGTGTAAGTTACATGACATTATACAGGACTTTTGAATTTAAACCCAGTTAATTAACAAATTGCAGTTTAACCTTAACTCAATATTTTCTTTTTTAATTTAATGTTTCAAGGAAATGTATATGTACCTGAAAGGCCACTGCTAATTAGTTTTTAAAATAATTTTTCTTAAGAGTTTCATTTTTCTTCAGCGCCTTTATTTTTAAATCCATTTCAGCTCCACTAGTCAGGCTCCAATAAACATCTGTTATTCTATCCTATTGCCTATCCTATCATCTTTGTGATTTCCATGCTAAAATCCAAAAAGCAATCTAATTTCAGAAAGACAATTCAACAGTGACCCATATTTCCTTCAGTTCCTTACTAAATTGGATATAATTGCTGAGTCATACAGTGAATTGCCTAGAATATAATCTTTAGAGATGTTGATCTTTATAAAAAGCCAAAAATAAAAAAGTAAATCCAGATAAGCACATTTAACAGAAGCATATCCATTTGTGATTCATGACACCACACATTTTCTGCAATAACAGTGTTACTCCCACAGCTTCAGTCAAAAACAACAGCAGCCCTCCTTTCCTGCTCTGAACTCCACTAGACTTCACTGTGCAGTATGGAGGTGTGCTAGAAAAAAGACAAAGCTTCTTGTTAGAAATAGCTGCACTTCAGAATTACATAAAATGCTAGAAGCTCAGCATAGGCATTATACACTTAGTTTTGTCTTTCTAGCAGTCCACCACCTTATCTGCCAGAAACTAAAGAACTCACTAGCCACAGAAGGTGTCCCCGAGGTTGGTGAGAAATTGCAACACTCCACCTCCCTGCCCATACACGTATGTCTTGTGCATCTTAGAATTACTTTAGAAATCAATGAGTAAAATGTTTCAACATCCTTGAGATGAATATGCAACAGTCTTGTGAGCTGGATTCAGTAAGGATTCACTTTTCCAGCTACTTTGTGCTTTGTTTTGTCACATCGTGTTTTGCAAAAGTAAATACAATGCCATATTTTTTTCAGGGTAGTTACTAAATACCTGTCAAATGCTTGATCTCATCTTTTTTTTTTTCTTACTAATATGATATATGGCCCCTTACAAGAAAAAAATACAGTGTTATAACCTTGATGAGTGCCCCTTTTCACAAGGTACCTTCAACATTCAAACCTTGAGGCTCTGAACCAGTTAGGTTAATAATTCACATACTGGTTCTCCTATCAAGTTCTAGGAACACGTGCCAGACACAGACTCATGTCTAGTATCACTTTTTCACTTTTTGGAAAGGATATAGTATAGTCCAGTTGCCTACCTCTCTAAAGTTAATACCAGTCCTCCCAAATTTCTCTTCTAGCTAAAGTATGCTTTGCAAGGTGATCAGACCTTCTGTATGATGCAAGACTTTTAATATAAACGCAAATCTCCTGGCCTGTATGAAAAGCGGGCAGACAGTACTTTACCTGGACTTTTGCTCAGCTGAACTTGTTTCCAACTCTATACTCATATATTCCCAGTGCCTTGGCAGGAACACAGACAAACAGCAGCTTGTAAGCATCATCTCCTCATATACCATGACCAGGAGGCAGACATCCCAGTCACATGGCCAGGTGTGGAGGAATGTCGTGGTTTCAGGTCAGCTCAGTCGGTAACAAAGCACCACGAAGCCGCTCACTCACCCCCCACCCCCTCGCCTGGGTACGTTGGGATGAGGAGAAAATACAAAGGCAGGCTTGTGGGTCGAGACAAGGACTGGGAGGGATCACTCCCCACTTATGGTCACGGGCAAAAGACAGGCTCAACTTGGGGAAGAAACAAAATCAATTTAATTTACTACAAATCAAAACAGAAAACAAAACACAAGGGTATTAGGAAGGGAAACCAAACATCAGAACAACCTCCCCCCACCCCTCCCGCCTTCCTGGCTCAGTTCACTACCGATGCTTTCTACCTCCTCCCCCCGGCGGTGCAGGGGAATCGGGGATGGGGGTTGAGTCAGCTCGCCACACATCGTCGTTGCCGCTTCTTTCCTCAGGGGGAAGATTCCTCTCTCGTTCCCTGCTCCAACGTGGTTCCTTTCCGCGGGCTGCAGTTCCTCACAAACTTCCCTGGTGCGGATCCTTTCCGCGGGCTTCAGTTCTTCCCGAACTCCCCTGGCGCGGGTCCTTTCCGCGGGCTGCTCTCCCGTCTCACACTGCTTCAGCGCGGTTTTTACCATGGGGTTACGGCCACCTTCGGGAGCTTCCGCTCCACCGTTCACCCCCCTGGGCTGCAGGGCCATCAGCCTCCTCAGGCTCCTCCTCCTCCCCCTCCATTTCCATGATTCCATTGTCGGCAGCGATGTTCCTCTCAGGTTTTCCCCTCACACTACCACTTCCCCTTCTTAAATATGTTTCCCAGAGGCGCTACCACCGTCACTCCCCGCCTAGAGGCGGGTCCGACATTTTGGGGCAGCGAATTCTTCCAGCAACTTCTTAAAGGGGCCGCCTCTGCAGCCCCCCTCCCCTGCCACCAAGGAAAACCGCGCCACACAAACCCATAACAAGGAAGAACTTTCCCATCTTGGGTAGTATAACCATCTCTTTAATTATTATTTAGTTTGCAGAAGACAACACTTGTTGCCACAAGTTATTCACGTTTATTGCTTCATCCCATGGCAACTATGCAACGACGTAAGCATTTAATATACAGGACATATTAAATGGATTTCAGAATTCACACCCACCTCTAAGGAAAGCATAAAAAATGTAAAGGTTCACATAAAAATGGGTAGCATAAGACAAGACATAACATTACCTTTTTTCCTTGCCTTTTTTGCTGGCATTAGTTTGTGCAACCTCCATTAAGTCCCATGGGGTTATTGTTATGTGCTTGTATGCAGACAATTCAGCTTTCCTAGTAAGGATATCCTGTAGCTGAGTGAGAATAGCAGGATTAGAGCCAAAAATATCCTATACATTTTAGTCAACAAGAACTCCTTTTTGAAGGGCCTCTTATCTATTCTAAAGACAAGGATCTTCAAACACTTTCTTTAATGGAAAAGCCAATTTAAGAAATTCCTTTCCTTTAAACATTTGCGCAGGCATCCACTTTCCTTCCTGCACTGACTTACAGTTTGCATCCTAGCCCCACAAGAAATTAGAAGGGCACAAATCAGAGCACAGCATTGCATGAGCGATGCCATCATCAGCTGACTTTGTTACCGAAATCCAGAATAAGGCTCCTTAACACCACCATGACATTAAGAAGCAGGCGCTTCTTTTATTGCAGCGCTGGATGCATGGGGGATAATTCCACCTAGCATGCATGCCACAGCTTCAGCACAAACAGATTATGTGGAGTAACTAATTACATATTAATCAGATTAGTATACATATGTATAAAAATTATTATAAGTGATTATCATAGTACTGCCTACATGCGATCATGTGCAATGAAGAATTCATTTGAGTCGAAGGGCTGTTTTTATGACCACCGACCCATCTGAGATTCTGTTGGCTGTCCTTGAGGTCTTTTTCTTTTCCTTNNACCCATCTGAGATTCTGTTGGCTGTCCTTGAAGTCCTTGTTCTTGTCCTTGTTCTTTGATCTTGAAGTTTAACGCTATTTCAATCACATGTGGTCAATTCCAACATTGTTCTCATATCACGTACAGGAACATCTAGTCATAAGCGCAAAGAACTGCAAAACTTACGAGTAAATACTAGTTAATCACTTAACTACACTTTTGTAATTAACCTCTGTTAGCTAGTCCCCTGGCTACACTTTTGTCTATTGTTTCAATCATAATGTTAGTTCTTAAACACAAAATTCAAAATGTGATGTTTCTATAATTATACCTATCATGATTCATTGTACCTAACACAATTCCCTATATTTACAATTTTAACTTGTAAGTACAAAACTGAATTTTTTTTATATTGTAACAACTTTACTGCCAGACAACATGGATAGGTGCAGAGCATCCATACTCCTAATGAAGAGCGGAGCTGGGGATATCCACTGGTCAGTTCGGTTTCCATTCACTCACCACCCAGGATTTGCTCAGGACAGCTTAGGCTCCTGCTAAAATAACAAGTAATGAATGTTTTCCCCCCTGAATGTTTAATTGCTTGGCGTAAGCCTCTGCAGGTGTCTACATGGAAATATCGTGGAAAATCTGAATAGTACAAACACATTTAGCTGACTCTACCAACGTACAATTTCAAATTCCAGAATCTGTAGACAGAAGGGTGAAGAGGCAGAGGGTAAGAGAGAGTGATTTGGGATTTCTGGCATTCTGAAATGTGTGGAAGCCAGGATCAGATCAATGGCCTCAAATGAGATATTTAAATAAGATCACAAGTACAAACAGGAAGAGCTTATGGTACACTACAGGTAATGAAAAAGTAGAGAACAGAAACAGGGGGTTCTTTGAGAAATGGGAAAAAAATCTGCACAATATAGATTATATAGTTTGCTTTCACAGATTTTTCAGCTGCTACATTCTTCTTTATTTCTTTTTTTATCCCAATATCCTGTTGATCAGCTCCACAATACAGTGTGTTCAATGCAGAAAGGTCTGTGAATGACAAGAGTAGAGAAACATAAGAATAAAAGGTAGAAATTTGAGATTATTTTACACATGTGTATAATGTAGACTCTCCTAAGAACAAGGCTGTAAAAACTCCAGTTTGCTATTCCGTTATCTGGGCACAAGTTGTAACCATTTTAACAGGTCTTAACAGGCTTAATTTGGTAGGCATTGTATTTTCAAGGACACCATTTTTTAAATGATCTGTAAAGGGGTGTATGCCGTGTCCCCTGTATCTGAATTTTTTTGATAACATGCCCTTTCCTGCCCTTAGAGTTTCAAATGAGATATAATCATTACTAGTAAAACTGACATCAGATCTTCACTCAAAAAGCAGTAATCTCTTAAAACCCAGTATGATACTGTATCATCAGCTAATATCTTGTATAGTGAGTGTCAAAAATATGAAGAGTAATAATGAAAAGAAAATTGAAACCTTGCAAATACTTGTACTGTCACCACGGGGTTTTGTTTTTTAAGATACTCACACAGAATTCAATCATTATTCACAAGGACTTTTTAAATTCAATTTGTATACTCGTATTATGCATGTGTCCTCTCAAAGTAAAAATGCATTTAAAAGAGCTTGTCTGGTGATGGCAGTGCTACAAATGTTTTTTGTGGATAAAATAAGCTGTGCTAAGGAACACTTCCCACTTGCTTTCATGTATGTATATTACCAAGCAAGAGGTCCAGCTCCCCCAAATCCTATTCTCCTCTTAAATAGAAAGACAAAACCATGTAGCAGACCCATTATGCAGCTTCCTTCATGCTTGTAAAGCTCTTGGAGATTGTCACACTGGGCACTTTGGAAGAACTAGAAGGGTCTATGCAAAAATGCTTTATGCAGTTTCAGGAGTCATTGCGACACATTTTGTTCCAGCACCTTCACCCTTCCCATAGTTTTTAAAGTTTGCTGCTTACAAAGGCTGAGAGGTATGGGCAAAGGACAAAGAAAACCCTTGTCCTAGATAAAACTGAAGGTAAGACAATGAGTAAAAGCCTTTAGGCCCTTCAGCAATCACTGTTGCAAGGAGGAAATGAAGTCCCAAGAAAGAAGTCCCTCATGAGGCAGTGCTTGTCTCTGAACTGTTGTGCCAACAAGCCAGATAAGAAAAGGAGGCACCAAGTGGCAGAAGGAGGGCAAATCCAACTTGAAGGGTTTAGACTTTTGACCTAGAAGTCCCTATTTATCATTCAGCAGCCCAATGGAGGAGCCCCACGGCTTGCAAATAGCTTAGCTGTTCCTGCTACCTCTGAAATCAGACTGAGACTTCTG
>VYZV01037561.1:0-26150 GCA_013401275.1 Pandion haliaetus | reverse complement strand
ACAGATCGGTGAAAAATATTATGTAAGAAAACAACTCACAAAATAGATGCCCCTAGAGCCATAATTTAGTAGCCAAATAAATATCCTGGTGCACCAAGTAACCAGAATTCTACTGTCATTAACAGAGTATGAGATATGCTCTGCTTTGGTCTTCAAGTCTTTATTAAAATATATCATCTTTACTTTTTACATAACTGCCCTGTTAACATACTTCCTTTCATAATGAGTGAGGAAGGAAAGCAGCACAGCACAGACCTCAGACTTCAGGAGAGCAGATTTCAGCTTACTGAAGGAACTGGTTGATGGGATCCCAAAGGAGGCAACTACAAAGGATAATGGAGTTCAGAAAAGCTAGCATACATTTAAGGGAAACATCCTCCAAGTCCAAGGATGGTTCATCCTGATACTCAGGAAAACCAGAATGTCTAAGTGTAGCTGGAGCTGGCTTGGCTAAACAGTAACTCAAGACTGAGCTCCAAAGAAACATGGCAGCATACTGAAGTTAAAGGCAGGGCAGGCCGATAAAAGAGGAAGTTTAGGCATGTAGGGATGGTGTTAGAGGAGACGAAGCTCATCTAGAGTAGACACATGTGAGGAATATCAAATGGTAACAAGAAAAGCTTCTACCACTACCCTAGTAATAAAACACTGAGCAAGTAAAGCATGCATTCACTGCTGAATGGAGAGAATCATGTAGTGACAGAAGGCACAAACAAGGCTGATGTGCTTTCTTTGCTGCAGTGTTCACAAGGTCCCTCCACATTCTACGCTTAGTGATAGAGTACAAAAAGGAGATGAACTACCAGCAGTGCATGACAGCTGAGTCAAGAATTGCTGCCAAAACTCAACCCACCCAGTGCCATGCAGCTCATGGGCTGTATCCAAAGTACCAGCCAATATCATAGTGAGATTGCTTTCTGTCATCTTTGACATGTTGTGGAGATGACAGGGGAAAGGACTGGTGACTGGACAGCAGCAAACATTGCACACATCTTCAAAAGCAGGCCAAACAGGTGATCCAGAAACTGCAGTCCAGTTGGCCTTCTTAGGTCTCAGGGGAAAAGCATGAAATGAGTCACCTTGGAATACACTTCTGGACACCAAGGGTGAATCATGCCTGAACAACTTGAGTGCCTTCTCTGATAAAATGACCAGATTTGTGGTTGTCAATGGATGTCATCCACCTCAACCCTAGCAAGGCTTTCAACACTGTCTCCCACAATACTCTTGCATCCAAGTTTAGACCTTGCAGTCTGTCTGGCTGGACAACTAGATATGCAAAATATTCATCAGATAGACAGACTAGACGAGTTGCGGTTAGTAGGTCGTAGTCTACCTGGAGACCAGAAACAAGCAGAGTACTGCAAGGGTCTATCCTGGGACCTGACTAATATTTCTCTCAATGACCTGGAGAAGGTGATGGAGTATGCTGTCAAGCTTACAGACACCAAGCTGGGGGAGCAGTTGATGTGCAAGGGCAGGGCTGATGTTCAAAAAGACCTGGGCAAGTAGAAGGAATGGGCTGACAGGAACCTAATAAAATCTAGTTTGTCCTCATAAATGAGGAAACACGTCCCTGGGAAGGCAAAGCCCCTGGCAATGACACAGGCTGGGGATGGACAAGCTGGGGAGCAGCTCAGTAGAGAAGACCCTGGGGGCCCTCGTGAGCAGCAGAGTGCAGGCCAGCTACACACCCTGGCATCAACAAGGGCCAGCAGCATCTTGAGTTCTATGAACAGCAGGGTAGCCAGCAGGTTAAGGGAAGTGACTATCACCTTCTGCTCAGCACTCACCAGACCACACCTAGGTTCTCTGTCCAGTTCCCTCCCTTTCTGAGAAAAGTAGATAAAAAGGAGTGAGTTCAGTAGAGGTTCACCAGAGCAGTCAGGGAAAAGAGCATGAGGAGGCTGAGTGAGATGAGCTTATTTAGCCTGGAGAATGGCTGAGCTGGTTTCAGGGGGGAACCAACAGCAGCCCCCCAGTACTTGAGAGGTTACCAAGAGAACAGAGCCAGAGTGGTGGATCACATGAGGGAGAGAGACAGGGGGCATTAACTGAAATACAAGAGGTGCAGACTGGAGCTAAGGAGAAATCTTTTTCCCCATGAGGAAGCCTGGCAGTGAAGCCAGGGCTCTGAATTATTCTATGATCCTATGAAACATAAAAAACAGTTGACAACCCCATCTACAAATCTCTGCATGCCAGGCTTATACCAGTGCCCAAAAAACAATAAACATACACTGAAGAGGATAATTTCCACAAGGTTTAAAAGCCAGTAAATTTTCCCCATCAATGACTATGGATGGTGAATTTTGAAACTCCTTAGTTATAATATGCATTTAATTTTTAAAATGTCACTAGTTAGCAAAAGAGCACAAATGAAAGAGACTGCTTGTATTCAGAAGTAAAATCCAAGAATGATCATTTAACAAATCCATAAACTTAAAGAGTTGCATGTTCTTTTGGGATGGAGAAGCAGGAAATACATTTCCCATAATACTGATAAAGTGTCAGATCACAAAAACCAGCCAAAAAAACCCAAGATAGCTCAGCAGGCCTAGTTAAAACACTTCACTTGACCTCTAAGCAACAGGATTGAATGATTTCTCCTGAACCTATCAGTGCTGAACATAAGGAAATTTCAGCTGCTTAAATGTATTGGTTAACATGCATTTGAGTGAAGTTACAGTAAACTACAGTGTGAAGATACATGATCTCTTCTCCTATATGGAATACTTTTATTGTCATGTCTTCATTTTTATATGCAATATTAGTGCAGTTATAATTTGCTCACATTTTTAATGACTATTTAGTCTGATGCTTTGTATTCAAATTAAATCTTTAGTCATACACTATAAACAGTCTGCCTTTTGACAGTTTTCCCTGATATATTTAAGGTTTCTCACTCCACGTTAGGTTTCATGACTACTTAGGGCAATGCAGCCACTTGCTACTTAAAAACTAACGTATTTTTTTAAGAAAAAACAGACTGTCTGAAAAAAAGAGCTGTCATTAAAGCATCCACATTCAGACACAAAATTCCATGAAAGGGTGAATAATTCAATGATTCATTCTGATAGGGTTATATCCCTGCTCTCACAGACATCTGAATGATTCGTGGCAGCTGGTGACTGGCTGTACAGCATGCTGGTTTTCTGACCTACTGTGAGGCCTCAGCAATGAGGCAACAGCGTATTGGCAGAGATGGCACAGCAGATGCCCTTTTTGCATTCACTGTCCAGACAGAAGCTACACAAATACACTAGTCTGTAAATGGGAAGAAGCAATTTAGGGTAAGACAATGCAACTGTGGCTGAGGGAAAAAGAGCGGTATACAATGGAATTTAGCAAAAAGACACAGTACAAAACTACTGCATACTTCTCTGTACTATGCTGGGGTAAAGATGCCCCAAGATAGCCCCACTACCAGCAGAGAGCTTGCACAGACCTCCAGGCAACTTGCAATGCTCTTCGATAGCCAAACTAGCCTAAGTAAATTTGTTCGTGCAAGGACTTCTATCAGCATGACTGAACTGAAGCAGTACCATTTTAACCACAGCTACAGATGCATACCAAGAAAAATGGGGATGTTTTGAATGTATTCTGCAGTCCTGCGAGGATGACACAAGGCCCAAAGAGCCATTTGTTGCAGTCGGTCGAATCAGAAGTTTGTTTTCAGTGCAAATGAGAACAAAAGCCAGGAACTGTATGTGTCCAAAAGAAAAAAAAAAAAAATCGCAGACCTTTCCTCTCTAACTATAATCTTTGTACACAGCACTTATTTTTGGCTCCAGCTTCACAAAGTTTGTTGAATGGGTTTCTGGAGAATAAACAACTATCACAAACCAGACTTCTCACACCTAACAATTCACTGTATCTTTCTAAAAAGCACAGTGTCTGAATCTGGGTGTCCCTTATGTACAGTCAGAGATGTTTTATATGGAAATCCCAGACTCCCTTAAACAATGTTTAGCAGCAAAATATACAGAAAAATTAGATTTAACATTTTTCCTCTGGCATAGTGACCTCAATAACAGCAATTTTATACACAGCATTCTTCTATGCACAGAGTCTTTTTCAGAACAGAGTGATTTTGAAAGCCAAACCAAACAGACTTGGAGAACAGAGTAATAATTAGAAAGCATACAACGGAAAAAAGAATGCTTATATACATATATATATATCTCTTACTGTTACTTCCCTCACCACTGAATCTGAAGACAGCTCGCATGGAAATAATTTACAAAAGGTGTTGCCTAAGATTGCAATTAATACCACAATACTATTTTCATTAAAAAAAGATTTTTTTATATAACATAAACCAGAAACTTTTGCGTGATTATACACAAAAAAGAAGGTAAAGTGGCAGCTTATGTTAACATACCTGTACTAGCCTTCATGCACAAGCATAGGTTAAAATGAANCATGTTAAAATTACAGAAATACGCTATCACTTAAATAAGTACACATGTGCTAGCACAGGCTATGATTAACTTTCATTTTGCAGTTTGACATTTGCTACAAGCCAATGTTGGTCAAATTTAATGCAGTCCACACCTCAAACCTTGCTACAGAACAAGTCAGTCCATAAAGTGACACTGGTTTTCCCATAAAATATGCTGTATATGCTGTACCTTAATAATCAGCTATGGTGTCCAGAGAATTGCAATTATACTGCATTTGTCCCTACGGACAGAAAGGCATATCTTGAATCCTCAGCATAATAAGACCCAAAGCCAAAAGCAGTATAGCTGTAACATAACACTTTTTCAATGTAAATGTGACTGAGGCATTTAAGAAAAGACAGATTCCAAAAATGAAATATAGCAGAGAGATTAGCAAAGCCACTGTGATTCAAATAACAGTGAATTCTCCAAGGGTTCAAGCTTATCTGAGTCTCAGCAGCAGCATAATACAGCAGAAGTCCAAATCACAGATGCAGGGATTTTGAAGCACTACAGCAACTAAAAATATGCCACTAAATAAATAATCATAATCAAAAAGTAATTTCTTAACAATCTGTAGATGATGAACCATTGTTTTAAGATTAAAAGTAGAATAAAAGCAGAAACTGAACACTGTCTAAATAGTATAAATTAGTGCACTGGGTGCCTATGGCAAGGTGTTGGTAGGGAGGAGCTGCAGGAGCAGCCTGTATGGACTGAGGCCAGAGGCTGCACCATGCTGGACACAGCCTGTTCCAGCCAGCTCCGGCAGACCCACAGCACAGGGCATAGCTGAGCCCAGCAGCCAAGATGGTGGTGCCTCTGCAAAAACATACTTGAGAAAGGGCAAAACCACCAGACAGTCAGAGGAGGAGGCAATGAAAAATCGAGTGAGAAACAGGAGAGGCAACAGCAAGGTCAGAGAAGAAAGGCAGTAGGTGCTCCGTGGCGGAGCAGATATTTCCCTGCAGCCCGTGGAGAGCCAATTCCAGAGCAGTTGGAAGTCTCCTGAAGGAACTGTGGCCTGTGGGGAGAGACCACACTGGAGCAGGAGAAAAGTGACAAAAGGACGGAGTGACAGAGAGAATATCCCTGTATACTGACCATATACACCTATCCCCCCATACCCTTTCAGGGAAGCAGAGGGTAGAAGAGTCAGGACTGAAAAGTGAAGTTGAACCTTGGAAAGGGGGTAGGAAAGGTGGTGTTATAATGTTTGTCTGTTTCTCACTACCGAAATCAATTTTAATTAGCAACAAATTAAATTACTTTTCCACAAGTTGAGTCTAGTTTGCCCACAACAGTAGCTGGTAAGTGATCCCTCTTCGGACAGGGAGTGAGCGAGCAGCTGGGTGGGCGTTTACCCCTTAGCCAAGGCTAACCCGTGACAATGGGATAGGTTGAGAACAGGGAAATAAATTATACAGGGACAAAGGCACTGTACTGTTTCCCCTCACACCTAATAATATTGTGAGGAAGTGATTTTACTTGTGGAAAAAAATATGTGTAAGTGTGGCAGACAGAGTGTTAAAATTCTTGGTGAGACCCACAATATTACAACTCCCAAGACCCTGGAAAAACTTTCCAAGATTGCAGTTGACAGTTTACTATTTTATCCTGCAAAAGGCAAAGTTGGGGGTTTTGTGTTTGTTTCAAAAACTCACTGACTCAAAAACTCATTCACACAAGCTCACGCGATATTATTATATGGTACTACACTTAATGAAGATAAAACATGCCATACAGAAATCGATGTTTCATTGCTAAAAGAGGAAGTAAATTCTGTACACAGCTGACTCAAGGCAAAAGGATTTATCCTGAAAAAATCTCAGTTTTAATCCACAAATCAAATGTTCTGCAATATGGTCAAATTAATATTGCTAGGAAATTTGGTCATTTGCATTATCTGTGTTCTTAACACTACTATTGTTCCATTATGAAATGTTTTGGCCCTTATTTTATTGTTATCTCATTTGGTTATTCAGATTCTTTCCTTTAAATTTGTAAAATACCTACATCTTAAATGGACTTGCCTTTTTTTAATGCTTGAGAGTCAATCTGAGTGGGTTCCAACTGTAGTTTTCCACAACTACAATCACTTACACATCCTAAAAAGCTACAGTATCAAGGTTTGTTTGCTTTTTGTTTCTGTAAAATCAGTAGTTCTCTGATTATCATCCAATTTGTGATAATTCTACAAGCCCTCCTCTCCCACGAGGTGGCTTTTTACTAGGCAAACCACAGGGCTTTCACAGTTTCTCACTTTAAAGAATGCTTTAAAAAAAACCACTATCTTCTTTTTCTTAAACATAATAGAAAACTTGTTCAAGAGAACTCAGCTCTCACCTTTTTTGAGAGGCACTGCCTCACTTGACTCTTCAACTATCTCCTTATCCAATTAAGCACTGTAGACAAGAGCATTGCTTAAAGCTATGAAAGAAGCCGTATCCAACCCTCCTTGGCAACCATGGCATAGGCCACAGAAGGATTATCCCTGGGCTCCCAACAGCTATGCAGAAAACCCATACTATTTTTACACCAACATTTTATTAAAGAATTTTCCTATTCTTATTACTACCAGCCTGTACCCTCGAGAAGATGCAGTGATGTAAGCAATGACAAAGGCAAACTTCCACTGTATGAGCTTTGCTCATACCAGATGTAGAAAGCAAAAAGGCAAAGTTGCCAAGAGCTTTCAGCACCTTGCATATGCTGCAGCTCTCACTGCTCCTGCCAGCTGTACAGCTGAACCAGTGATAACACTGGTTGGAAATTTTGTAGTAAACACACTAGCACAGACGAGACTGCAAAGGGAAAATAGGAAATGAGCTTTTGGCAAAATATTGAGATATATAAAAAAAGAAAACCTAGTAGGCTGGATGTACCATAAAGAGCAGCAGTAGTTTTGTAGTCATATCTACGAGGAAACTCCTGAATGCATTAGGTAGGGCACCATGCTCCTAAGCAACTATGTGCCAGGCAGCTTTCACACATGTGTTTTCAAAGCATTATAAATAAAGAATAAGTGCCAAAGTCATTATCCTCCCTCACCTAAAAAGCCTGAGCTAAAGAATATCAGGCATATGCAGTTACTGTTCATGCTAATCGTCACTGCTATAAGACAGAACAGCAAAGAAACAGACCCACTTAGTATCAAGAAAAATAGTTTGACTAATAATTTTTGCCTAACAGTAATTTGCCTAATAAAATGTATGCAACAAGCGGGTAGCCTTTTAGCACCTACCAACCGTACCTTGCAATAAGCGTCCTGAATAATATTGGGAAATGATATCATTTTATATGTTGTAATTCACAGATGGAATGTTTCACTCAGTCCAGATGAGCAAGTACCATTGGTCCAGATTTTTGTACGTTTGACCATGACAAACAGAAACATATGAGAATCCGCTTTCTATCTAATATGTAAAAAAAAGAACATATGTAGGTTTCTTAAAACACAGTAAAGAAAGTTTTTAATCAATGTTGACATTCGCTGTGCACCGGTCTCTCTTTCAAGAATCAGGGTTAGAAAATGTGCTATAAGACGTTATTTTCACAGGCCAATTTGTTTGGTCTTTCTACAACAATGAAAGCCAAGCTGCATTCTCAGCAAGTGTTCAACAGTCTTAAAGACCATAAAAGTCTGAGTATGAAGGAAAGAACTTGAATACACAGCCAATCGCATTTTGTAAAGCACACACAGAAGTACTGTTACAAACTGGAACGTAACACTGAGCAACACCTGAAAAAAGGCTTTAACAAGTACATCAGAGGTAACACACATAGTAGAGAAAAACAGGAATGTTTATATTCATGCATGAGATGTTTAAAAAAAGCCTTAATATACAGACACTAGACTAAAATCTGTTTGTTCCTGAAGAGTGTCCTAAAAGATAAAGATACTCAGATATGTATCTGTGACAATCCTGCCAAAAATGTTTGTCATCAACGAACAACTAAATATTTCTCAAATCTTTCATAATACCAAACCAAAACAGTTTGAGGCATACGTATTTCATGGCATTTCACAAAAGAATCATAAACATCATGGAATAACACTCTTTAGACTAAATGTAGATTCCTATGTTGAGTATAGTCACCCTAAACTATGTTTGCAGCCAGTGGCAAACTTGTCAATATAGTCAGTGGAGTTTAGCATACAATTCATGTCTTGCTTAAACACATGCCTAAGGCCTCTTGCTAAAGAAACTGCAATCTGCAAATGCCTATTTCTCTCTGCTGACATTACATCAAGCTATGGTGACTAGCTCTGCTGTAGACACCAAGGATGGCTAAAGTCAGACCAGCTATATTACAGCATTAACCAGTTAAAACAGTAAGTCCTAAAATAAAAATAAAAATAAAATAAAAAAAAAAAAAAGAGGGAGAACATAAAATGAAACTTGAATCAGAAAGCTAACTTGAAACACAGATTTAAGGGAAAGAGAAGAATGAGAAAACTGAGGAATTCTCACAAGCAGAATCTTAGATATGCTTTTGTCATATGAGGGCAGAGAATGAACAAAACTAGAAAAGTAAAGCACAGAAGAAGGAAAGATCGTAAGCTTGCTTTATACCAACATCAGAAGATATTAGTGTATGTAATAAACAAGGTTGGACCAGATTCAAGTATTCTGGATTTTCTCACTATTCAGAGTTACCTTGTTAAATATTGCATGTGTTGATGCATACCATCAAAACAATCACTGTAGACATAAAATACTATTTTCATTGTCAAACTCGGGGAGGAAACAAGCAACAGCACTTTTTGTTAAAATCCAGTTCTCTATTATCTCTTCAATTCCATGCAGTAAAACACTTTGTCTTTTTAAACAAATAAGATAACAAAGTAATTTTTTTTCAATGGCTTAATAAATATACAAATCTATTTACAGCCAAAGGATAGAATTAAAATTTTACAACAATGGATGGATTGAATAAGTATTGCAAATACTCCTCTTGGTATTGAAAGGAAATCATTGCATTAATCCATTGATAAGGTAAGAGCAGAGACTAATCCAGTCTGCAATATTTTAATTACAACATTTTCAGCACAAGTAAAGAAATCAGTTATATTGCCCACATTCAGTATTACTTAATAAGCAAAACCTAAGAAATAAACAGAGAAGGCCATCAAATTAAGCTGACAAACTCCAATTTTTCTCTTTCAGTGAAAAAGAGGTTTTTAATATACTCATAATAGATACGCATTCTCTCCTCAAAAATTGCTGAGTTGAAGAAAAAGGACTAAAACCACAGCCTGAGCTACTTAACAAAGAAAAGTTGTGATGGCTTTTTTAAGATTACATAGAATTTAAAGATACCAGTTAATCCTATTTACTAAAAGAACAGAAGGCTGTTCTCTAGCCCTACAAAAAAATGGGGTATATTCAACATTTTACAATTGTATTCCTTGACCTCCCCAGTACTCTGGTTTAAATCAGGCCTGAGTTTGATCCAGTCTATCTAGATGCTCTTCACTAATACACAAAAGGCTATCTTCTGCAACTTGTCCTCCTTAACATGGGAACAGACACAGTTAGGGTTGAGATTTTCTTTCTGTGCTTAACTCAGAGTTTTAGCTCATTTCTTGTATCCTACAATGTATATCTTTCCATCTTTTTAATTGACATATAAGGGTAGCTGGCAATGTTTTGTTTTATCACATCTGAGATGATTTACCCAAGCTGGTTAAGATGAGGTAAGAGAAGAATATTAATCACAATTTGCAACTTTATCAAGTTTTTCTGCCAAAAAGGAGATCCCTGATATACAATCACTAGGAGATCTTGTTGAGTTTTAGCACCTAAAAGAAAACATGAGATGAAGAAGGGAAGGGAAGGGACGGGACGGGACGGGACGGGACGGGACGGGACGGGACGGGAAGGGAAGGGAAGGGAAGGGAAGGGAAGGGAAGGGAAAGTTGAGTGGTAGTCCAAGACACTAAAGATAATGTGACATTTGTAAGGGAGTCTTGCAGAATACCTAAACTGGTACAGCAATCCTTTGCCAAAAGATCACTAGTGGTGCATATACTAAAAACCTTTACCTAGTATCAACATCACGATTTTCTCACATAGAACTTTCAATGAGAGTACATGCATATATATACATGCACAGGTTTTCCAAATTCCACACACTTTCCTCGTTCTATAGCTCTTAATCTCTTGGAGAAATTTTTGAAGGACAAATAAATCCAGTACTATTTACTCCCTACCAGATCACACACAGATAGAATGCATTTGTTGTTACTTGCACCTGCTTGAGTAAAGGTATCACACAGAAGTGGCTTGCACAGAGGAGTAGTAAACATATTGCTGTTGGGGAACTTCAGATTCTGTTTATTCTGCATTGAGAATATTTGTCAGTGTTGTCCTAGGCACTACACAAGCTCTCCAAAATACTCAATAATGGATATTTCATTATCAGATAGCCTTCCAGTAAGAAAATGTTTTTCTAAAAAGTAATGTAAAACATCTTTCATGCCACTGAAGTATACCCTCTCTTGTATCATTTTCCCTGGACACAGAGAACAAAGGAATAACATCTTCCTTAAAAGAACCACTTGAAAGGCTCGTGGTATCATGCCTCAGTCTTCTGTTTTTCAGACTAATCAAATCAAATTATTTCACTGATTGTGTAATTCTTACTGCCTACTACTGCCTTCTACTACTCTCTCTTTTTCACATTAATACCTACTGATGTGTTCTAGCCAATTTGAAAGAGTTCTCCAAAGTGAGGCTTCATCAGCTTCAGGTGAAATAACCAACTCTCATGTTTTCCATAAGAACACTGTTGTCAATGCAAGATGTTAGAAATTCAGCAGAAAGGTGAAAATTTTCATTACTCAAACAATATCAACAATATGGGTAACTACAGAAGAATTTGTGCTAAACGCTAAATTGTCTTTAACAAATGCAATATCTTTAATACCAGCTGTGTACAGTAAACACATAAAAATCAATGTATTTCAGAAAATGTCAGAAAATGTCAAACTTTCAATTATGTATTGGCATGATAAACCAGCTGCTGTAGTAGAAACATTATTTTGAGCCTAAGCTTGCAACAGCAAATAGATATGATGTTTTGTTTATACACAAAAGTATTTCCCTTATTTTTTTCAATTTTCTTACTACCTCAAAAGTACAACTAGTGCTACCCAGTTTAGAGTATTTTCTTCACTAAAAAAAAAAAGTGTGCTGATGACAATATTATTTGAACAAAACAGAAAAAATTAGTAGCAAATACCATACTGAAATAGCTAACCTTCCCATCACAAGGGATACTTGTGATCATTTCTTTGAGAAACTCACAATTTGTGAATGCTTGAAAACTCGGGAAATCCCATTCCTTTGTCCCAGAAAATTCTGTTCAGTTTTCCTTGCTTTTCCTAAGGAAAATTATGGCAGATCAAAATTACGTTGGCAGCCAATGCCAAAGTCTCACCACTGTCTTCACTACTATAGTCTTAACAGTTGAAGCTGTAGTAGCAATTCCTGTAGGGAGTCTGCTACAGACACTCTCCTTCATCTAATCTCCAAAATTGGCAGCTTGTGCCGATAGCCCACTAGCTCTTGCTGTACCAGAAGCTGGAAAAGTACCTCCCAACTCACCTGCTGTCAGAAAAGAGAAAAATTAGTTCTTAAACTAATGCCTAAATGCCCCTCACGCCCCCACTTATGACCCTACTGTGGGAAGGAGATTACCTAATCCAGAGCAGAAATCAAAGAGGAGAGCAGAAAACCAGAGCAAATTATATTATTTTGGGGAAAAATGGTCCAGCTACTGCTACAAAAACCACAGTGCCTTCAGATACCACGTAATGGCATTAGACCTACAGCTCAGTTTAACCTGTAATGCAACAAGGCAGGGAGCCACACTACTGATAAATGTAAAGGGATACCTGGTGTATCCTAATTTTAAATGTTTCCTTTGCAACCAAAAGAATATTCTTCTAGCAGACTTACTTTCTGTAAATGTCTATTAAGGCTTGTTTTGCTTATAATGAAGCCTTCTTCATCTTCTAACCATACGATTGGTCTCCATCGTCATTTGCTTACAACTCCCAGAAATTCGTGTGTCCTTAGAATAAAGCTGGTGCAAGATCATTTGGCATTCTGTCCAGTAAGATGCAGCAGGTATATTCTTTGCATATTATCACATGAAATAGTTAAGTTGGAAAAATAATCAGATAATCATGAAATGTTATGCAGGTAAATATAAACTAGTGCTAATGCACTAGCCCAGATTCTACTCTCTGCTTGAAAGATTCAGAATAAATCAGGACATTAAGTGGCTTCCAATTATCAGTATTTCCTATGCATTTACCTTTCTTTTGTCACTAGCTGGAAGCCAGCTGCAGAATAATAAAAAACACTGTACCCTTCAGGCTGGTTTTGTTTCTGTTAGGACACAGCTTCAGAGAGCTGTTCACCGATAGAAACCTCCAAAATGGAGAGTCTGTTGGCCCCTTGCCACACCTGCCTTCTTGAGGGTGAAACTCAGGATCACCAGTCTACTGCAGTGCATCCACATCATCCAAGGATTCTTTTATGTAAAAAATCTTCAACTGGGGAAGTCTACCAGGCTTCCTTCTAACATGGGAAAGTGGGATGAAACACAGGAGTTTCACAATATGATCCATTACCTTAATTTTAATAATGGATATATCTTAACAATGTGGATATACTATTACATCACCAGATTTTATCAACTTTTCCATCTAAAAATTGAGATAATTTGAGGAAAAAGAGATTTTTAAAACAGTTTTCAAAACTACGGAAAACAAAGAAATCTTGGGAAGAGTTACTGTGATGGTATAGTTTTAACTACAGATATGTTCAGAGAAAGGAAATTCAAAACTGGCTATAGAGAAGTTAAAAATATGTGTTTTCTGCAGCTTTCTTTGTTGCATCATTCAAAACTCTTAAAAAGCTCCATTGTCTTTCACCAATATGTATTACATCCTCTAAAGCTAAATCAATCCTCAGGACTGACGCCAGCAGTCTAGCAGCTTAAGGATACCACTAACAAAAACATTAGCTACTCCTGGTGTTATTCAAGCCTATGGGATCTAGTAGAAATTTAGATGCTGTAATGTTCACTCAATAGAGGGGGGTGGGAAAAATAGCCAGAACTTCTTAGTATGAATCACAACACTACTCAAAACTATTTGCATTTAATAATTTTATTTTTAAATATATACCATTTTTACTACTGTTGTCAAATAAGAGTGTGAACAAGTCCAAGATATTAACATAAACACCTTCCAAGATGGAGTTCAGCTTCAATAACTAGTTTAAATTACTTTCAAAGTAGTTTAGTTTTAGTAGCTTATAAAGCAGCTTGTGTAAGCTTAAAGACAACCATTTGATTTTCAGATCACACTGCTGGAACATCCTACAGTGATGTATAAGACTGTTAGAGAAAGAACATTAAAATGCAATTAGAGTTTGATCCTGCTAAATTCTCAGCAGCTCCAGAAGGTGCAGAATGCCTTCATGCTCCTTTGGAGTTTCTTGGTGCACTGGCACGTCTGAGCTTGGATTGTGTTCATACAGACAGATAAACCTCTAAAGACTGCTTCTCCAAGACCTGTGTATTTTTACAAGTTCTACGCAAACACTGACAAAAGATGTTTTGAAAGGACAACATAAGACAGCAAAGTCTTAGTATTTCATTAGATTAGCTGAGGCACACAGACAGACTAGGTTTTTAGCTTATTTTGGGGTGGAGAGGGGGAAGGATGTTGCTGACTACTTTACTTGAAATAAGCCTGCCATTAGAAATGACAATGCCATAAAAACTAACACATAACCACTAGCAGGATCCAATTTAAAAGCTCTTGCTTGATTGTCTTTCCTCAAATATTTAAATGCATCCCTTATAAAATAAAATAAAAGCTACATAAATAAATGCAGTAGGGGAAAAAAATAAAAAATCCTTCCTATTTATATACCAGAAAGCAACAAAATGTAAAATCTCTACTTAATGCATTGTGTGTTAATAGTAACATTTCTGTCATTAATTATTGCCATGTGGTATGGAACTTCTCTTCAGATCATAAACTTGAAATTACATTTAATCATTTTATTCAACAAATCTTATAGTAATCACAAGCACATTGTTTAAAAATACTTGAAGACATTTAAAAGAAGGTTACAGCTGTATTTTAGGATGGTAACATTAAAATAAGGCAAAAGTAAGATTGCTTAGCAGCCACTTTAAAGATTATCTGACAATAACAAATAAACTAAATTCACAGTCAATAGAAAATATACCACTTTATTAACCCCCAAAACAGTAGGACTATAACTAGCCCTACTACTAGCATTTTAAACTGCACTACAACATTCAAAAATGGTTAAATAGGTTAAACATTGTTTGGCAGTATGTAGTTAACAGGTCTGAGTTCAAGAAAGTATACTACACTGTTAATCAGAAAAGCTCAAAAAAAAAACCCCAAAACCCTAAATAAGGCTTTGTTTTGCAGTGCTGACCTTACCACTGTTATGGTGTTTTATAGTGCTGAACTACAAAAGATGTAAACAGACTTACTCCTCAAAGAAAGACAATGTAGTCTTTAAGATTACAGTTAATTTACGTGAGTCTGATTTCTACACAGGAAAAACTTTATTGATACAGATGGAATTTCCAAACACAGTCACACTGTTCCTCATCAGGTTATCATGATAACAAAATCCATAAACAAAAGACAAAAAACTGCAGTTAATGAAAACTTTAAAATATGATGTTCTGAATACAAAATAATTCAGAGAAGTTTTCTCCCCACATAAATTATGCCAATACCTTGAAAGAAAGAATCCACTATAACGTTTACTTTAAAGAAACTGCCACAAGAGAACAATTCTCAAAAGTTTTAACATGGTAAGTATTCTGTACTGTGAGTCACTCCTTCCCCATTTAGGAGAAGAAACTAAATACAAACTCTGGAACTGAGAAGTATTTCCATGGAGTTGTGACATCAAGAGAAGACAATGAGGTTAACTGGAATGCTAGAAAGGACTTCTACAACCTCCAACTTCAAGAAAGCAGCATGGGGAGTGCTGACGGAATAAGGGCAAGAAATCCAAGCACCTACAGGTGCATGATTATTCGTCATCTTCCCAGCGGCCACGGTAGGGGATGGCTTCCCAATGCATTTCTCTACAACATAATCAGACTCTCTTGCATATTTCTAACAGCTTAGTCTCATGAAGTACATATCACCCTCCTCTTAACATGACATATGGTTTTGAAGTCAAAGTACAGATGCATGTTTGAACTTCATCTTCCAGCCTTTCACATGCCATGTTAAAATTAAAAATTCCTAATAGCAAAAAGGAGAACAAGGGGACAGCTTCGAGCACTCTTGCCTTGGGGGGAAGGAGATAGCACTGTCAGGCACAAACTGTGGTCATGTCTCAATAAAGCAGGACAGCTGATGTCTCAATAAAGTAGACATAATCCTGCTGAAGTCTTGATCCCTTTCTTTCCAGGCTTGATCTATTCTGAAACAATCTCTGTATTTAAACAGACTACATCCTTGAGAGGAAATAGAACAATACCTGGAGACTTGTAAACAAAATATGCAACATGGAGTTCAAGGTCTAGTATGCAAACACGAAAGCAGGTTTCTAATCCTCTCCTTTTTGTGATTCTACTCTTGAAATTAGAAACATTTTACTCCACATTTCTTCAGGAAGTGCAGAACTGTAGAAAGTGCAAACTGTAAGAAGGTCACCTTGTTGTGGGCAGGGATCAAAACAGAAAATAATGAAACCATAATTCAAATAGATTTAAAAAATAGAGTCTCTCCAGTATTTTTTTTTAAAGTAAATAAAAAGTAAAAAAGGCTTGTTCTTTTCTTAGCTGTAGGAAACGTATTTGTAAACTTTTTAAAACTCACTATTTAGAAACAGATATTTAAAGGCTGCCTGAACTAAGCATCTGACCTAGAAATGATTTTCAAAAGTAAACCCCAGCTGAGCTACTGTGTTTACAATCATGATTACAATTGTCTCATTTTCTAAAAGCAAACATAGCCATAGAGTATAGATTTGTCTCCAGTGAGTATAAATCCCGACACAGACTGAAGAATCCTCTCTTATCCAGCTAGTTCTCATATCTTATAATGAGCCCTATCACACAGTGGAGTAATTAAGAGTTGATTTTATATAGGAGAACAGCACTGGGGTTTACTCACGGCACAGGTATAAGGCAACCATAATGACACACTGTAAGAGAAAAGCTAAAGGAAAAAAAAGATTATTTATGGCCTTTATCTCAGACTACAGCAGACTTTGTTTGCTAATACCATTAACTTACTAGGTCAATTTTAAATCTTAGAATCTATTTACTCTGTATAAAAACATTTCTATTTATGCACAGAAACTGTATTTACTGTGAATATGACATAATATTTTATTACTATACTCATGTTATACTATGAATATTTTTGATTCAGAGATGTACATTAATACATCTATAAATGCAAAACTGCTGATGAAACACAAGGCAGAAAAAAATAGAAGAATTTTTATAGCATACCTCTAAAATTATGAGGTATGAAAATTGTTCAAGTGTATAAAAATTTGCTTGTTCTCAGGGAAAGCTGACATGGCAAAAGAATTTTTATATACTGTTGATTCCTAGAACACAGACACCGCTAACAATATCCAACAAAAAGTACAGTTTGTATAAGAATATAAGAAGTTGCAGTTTATTCTTTAGCAGAAAAATCACACAATTGGAGCATTTTAAAATGTCCTAGTAAAAAGCTGATGCCACTTTTCAATATCAGCATGCAAGTCATACCATATTTCCGTGAAACCCACTACTGAAAAACAACATCGCAACTTTTAATTTCACACAGCCTATCCACTGTTATTTCTGTATACTTCAAAATCTGCTTTGCTGAATGAGCAAAAAGCACCCTCTCCCTACCTGCTCATAGACATGAAAAGGTTTCAGCTTTTGTTTTAATTAGTTTTCTTTTAAAAATGTTAGACAAGAATCTTGTCAGACATGATGTAAGCATCATCATTATCACTTGCACTGAGTACCTGATTCACTAAAGAAAGATGCTGCAAGAACAGTTTTTGTACTCATCTTTCTTGTGATTCTCAAAATCAGATTTCACATGTAATTGATACCATTAATATAATGTATATCCTCATAATCATTTGCAGCAGGAGGAAAACAATGCTCAGGAATGCTGCTTTTTAACATGCATACTCATAAACAAATGGAAAATTTCAGAAGTTCTTTTAACATTTCACTACAAAAGATTATAAACTCACTTTTAAAGCATAGTAGTTTTACAATGCCATACAACCTGTACAGTGAAAGTTTTATGACATTAGGAACTTCTGTTTATAATACCTTCTCGAAGAGCGTATCACATCATACATTTATATGTGCCCTTACGTGCCTTGGTTTAAAATTCCCACAGGACTCTGAAATTAAAATACTAAACTAATCATTTACTACTAATTTGCCTATCTGGCTATTTAATACATTTACTTACTAATTATTTTTAATGACATTTAAATATGATACACATTTAAATGTGATACTTTATCACAGGACAAAGGACTTAGATATTTGTATTTTAAACTACACAACTTTAATTCATGAATCTTTGGCTAGCTGATCACCATCTTTTCATTCTCAGTCACAATGCTCTGTCTTCATGTAACACAGTTGTGTGGCAACTTCTACTGAAAATGTCAGATACATCCACAAGACAAGACGTTTTTAATAAAGACAGGAATTTCACAAAACACAGCAGTGTATTTTTCTAAATATTTAATATTTGCAACTTAATTTTAGAAGTGATTATTTAATTCATATCCTTATTTTGGACCAGCAAATATTTTTAAAGACTTTTTAGGTTAAGCCTATTTTTTTTCAATGACCACTCAAGTTACAATGTGATACCCCCAATGTAATTTTAAACTGATCAGTAGAGCTGCTTAGAGAAAAAGGGCCTTGCTATATATAAAGACATTATATTGCCTATTGCCTAAATATATTACCTTACCATACCATTTGAAAGCAGTTTTTAATTTATGTAAAAAACACATATTTCTGGTATCTCCAACATTGAGATCTATCCTCCGATACTAAATTTAAGTAAATATTAAGCATTTTTTAAAATCACAGCTGTAAATAGGCTTTTTATATGTCAAATACAGTAATCACCATTCAAAATTAAACCCTGTCTCTGATCCTATCTTAAAGATACTCTGTGTAGATATTACAACATCCACTCACATTTCTAGTGACTAACAAATGTGATGCTTCTGATGTCCACACATGGACACCACAGGCGTGTCCTGGATTTTTAATACAAATCAGATAGAAACTTAGTAGAGGCAGAGACAGTGAAATGACTCAGACTTCATTAAAATACAGCTGTTTGCAGAGTTGTGTATTGAGAGAAAGCAATAAATAAAAAAGTACTTCAGACATAAACAAAAAGCAATTACACATATATGCAGCCAAATGCAAGTCATTTCCCCTGAGGTGCCTTAGTCAATTCTTAATAAGATCAATGTCTGTTATTCATATAGTAACTTGAAAACTAAAGGAAAACACTCAATCATATTTTGTAAGTGCACTAATAGGTGGCTCTCCTGGTTTTGGCTGGGATAGAGTTAACTTTCTTTCTAGTAGCTGATATAGTGCTATGTTTTGGGTTCAGTGTGAGAAGGATGTTGACAACACACTGACATTTTCGGTTGTTGCTAAGTAATGTTTAGACTAAAGTCAAGGATTTTTCAGCTTCTCATGCCTGCCAGCAAGAAGGATAAAGGGGCACAAGAAGTTGGGAGGGGACACAGCCAGGATAGCTGACTCAACCTGGCCAACGGGGTATTCCATACCATGTGACATCATGTCTAGTACATAAACTGTGGGGAGTTGGCCTGGGGGGATCACCGCTTGGGAACTATCTAGGCATTGGTCGGTGGGTGGTGAGCAATTGCATTGTGCAGCAGTTGTATGTTACAATTCTTGCATTGTTCTTACTGTCATTTCATTATTGTTGTTATTATCATTATTAGTTTCTTCCTTTCTATTCTATTAAACTGTTCTTATTTCAAACCATGAGTTTTACTTTCTTTCCCCAATCCTCTCCCCCATCCCACTGGCAAGGTGGGGAATGAGTGAGCGGCTGCATGGTGCTTAGTTACTGGCTGGGGTTAAACTACAACAGTGGCTTTATTAAAAGATACCCTTTCTTGAAAAAACCTTTGAATTTTCCTTGACTTGTGTTTTAGGATATATATTCGTCTTACATTATAAACCATATGTCTCACCTCCTAGGTCTCAATATATATATATGCAATTGCCACTTTCTTATTTAAAATACAATCTTCTATTCTGGATGCAGCATTGGGATAAGTAGAGGCAATACTACACTGTTACACATGCAGTGCAAATGACACCATGAGTGTATAAAGGCACCAGACAAAATGACTGACAGGGCATTAAAAGAATGGTGTATGTGCAGCAAGCCATAACAAATAGAGCAGCCATAAATCCGAGGAAGAACCCTGATAAAGCAAGAAATCGGCAAATGTTGGGTGGAGTGATGACTGCATCCAGGCCATACTATAGCTACAGCGACAGCACAGAAGCAGGAATGGTACCACAGAACTTAATGTGGCCTGAGCACAGTCTGCAGAAATCACGGAGAATCATCACCAGTCAAGGAGAAAACAAAATCTGTGATTAGAACTTGAAAGTCAGCATTCCCTTGTCTTCTATACCTCAACAACTAATCCTAGCTAGACCCTCGGGACACCTCAGGAAAGATGAGTATGTCAACGTAAGAGAATGAGTGCAACAAAGTGAGTGAGTGAAATCTACGAAGAAATGCCTATGAATAAAACCAATTATGTTTAAAATTTTTAAAAATCACCTTCCCCTCCTACAGAGTCTTGCACTGAGCTTTTCTATCATGAGAAAGAATATGAAATAAAATTATTTAACATCTACTTTCGCTGTTAGCACTGGAAATTATCATCTGAGCACTATGCATAGGAGAACAGGCCTTTGACCTTTGGCATATCCAGTTCATTTCTGGGTTTTCAGTTTTGCTGGATTCTGTTTTGAATAACCTGTCAGCAAAGTCTAGCTTGATTCATCTCTCAGCTCAAGTGATATTTTAACCTAGGCTTACCACAGGGAATCACAACAAAGGTAAACAAAAGCACCAATTTTTTTCTGGGCTTGAAGCACCACTAGACTTGTTTTATAGACAAAGCAAAAAACAGCTACAGGACTTAAGTTTCAAATTTAGTCTTTCACTCCGCAAACTACTAGAGGGGAGAAAGTGCCCCAGAAAGTATAATTAGTCACAGCAAGTTGTGCACTGGGGATGCACACAGACTGTTCAAAACTAACTCCTATGAGATACACAGCTCTCAACGCTACTGTAACTGGCTCCAAAGGGAGTAGTATCCTAACTCTGAAAAGGCCTTAGCACAGTCCTAATAGAAAGGATTTTTAAAGGGAGGAAAAAAAAAAAAATCTTGTAGAAGTTTAGGACCCATCAGGATTGTGGGAACTTCCACAAAGGAAAACAAAATAGCTGATCACAATCTAATATAACAAGACCTCTTTGAAACTACTGCAAAAAGTTCAGGTAAAGTGATACAGCTACAACATTCTGGTGGAATCCAACAAAGGACACTGACAAGAATTTATATTATTTTTAAAAGACTCAGGAGGAAATGTAATCTGCAAAAAGTTTTAATTTTCACTACTTCTACTGATTATCTTTCTTTACATTCCTCACCTTTTTGACATAACTATTTTCTACTGCTTCAAGGTTTGTGTTACCTTCTGTTACCAAACCATATACGGTCTACTCGTTGGCAACAATACACGTGTTGCATAGAACTACTCCTCAAGAGTTACACTAAATAAAATGGCTGCATACTTTCACATGCTGCCAGAAACAACAGAAGGGCAAAGGTACCTGGATGGAACACAGAGTTGGAGGGGACAGAGGAGCGCAACAGGCAGAGAAGCATGCAGCTGCATGAGAGAAATATGCAAGCTGGAAGGAGAAGGAACCAGCTGGAAAAGAAATTTGGATAAGGGCAGAGAGAAGGTGGAGAAGTCCACATTTGAGGAACAAACAGAGAGGGAAATAAGAAGATAAGACCTCTGAAAACCAGGAATCGGGAGTTAGAATGAAGAGAGATGTGGGTGAGGAAAGAGACATGGGTGGGTGCGGCAGGATGGGTGACAGCACCCAGAGAGGATGCCAGTGACAGGCTGGTCTGTAACCACTGGAATATTGTCTCTTCCAGACCTCAAAAAAGAACATCCAGATTATATATCCCTCTTTAACCAGAAAAAAACTTCATCCAAAGGCAGAGTTTATGCCTTATCCCTTCTCTATTAACATTCAGAGTGAAATCTGCAACAGCTACCAACCACTGCATTAGCCCTGACATAGAAGATAAGTACTGACAATATAAAAAGTCCAGATCCCATTGTAAATCACACACGAGAAAACTTTCAATTGTTTTTTTTAAATACATTTGAAACTTAAATTAAAGGAAATATTAAGAGAATAAACATTGCAAAGTCAAGAATTCTCACATAGGAAATACTAGGATCAAAATAGCGTTAATGACTTTAACCCATTCTATTATGTCTGTACATTACTGTACGCTCTTTAATCAAATGACCACACTTATTTCTAAATGAGTATTTTTCACTAAATGCTCAGGACAGATACAACCTGGGACAAAATAAGGATTTTCTAATTGTGACTGTTGCACGTCTTTGCAAACACTGGAAGATGTAAAAAGGGTGCAGCAAAGAACACTATAAGGGAATGGTAGATCTCACTTTTTAAGGAAAGAGCACACCTACCAGAATAAATTGATTCTTTCCTTTACTCAGTCATGGAGTTCCTGTGTGATGGCAGACTAACCACAAAATCCAATTTTTCATGAGCAGTAGACAATAAAATATTACAAAAGGAAGCTGCTAAAGTGATGAGCTACTATGTCTGTAGTTTAAAGTCAGCTAAACTGTGGTTCAAAGCACCACAAGAAAATGCTAAAGTTTAAAATGCAAGTCATTGGCATCTCATACTGGACACTTGAAATCAACAAAATATTTCAGCTTTGATACCTTGTGAGCTTAGAGTTCCCCATCTGTAAAATACAGACAATAATATGAACTAATCCACAGGAGTACTGTGATGTTAAATTCATTTTTATGACGTTTACAGATGCAACGATGAAAGTATTACAAAAACTTCTAAAATGCATTTTATTTCTTTTTGGTGCCCAGTTTGAATAATGAACTGTATGACTACACATTATACGCTCTGATAAAGGAATACTGAATAAGTGAATTGTGTTAATGGAGTACAGTCCTGTGAAAAATATGCATCTGCTCATAAAATTAAAGATTACAGATTAACATAACAGGGGTGAATTAAAATTGAACTGACTGCTTAGTTTTGACAGCCTAATTTTGCAATACTTGATTTGGTAACATTGCTGTTTTTACACACAGTTTCTTGATCAGTGTAAGAATGACCTAATGACCTACTAAGATGTTAACTGTTCAATTTTAGTGTTCTCTAGACAATAAAAAGTACAAAACATCTTGCTGCTATGCAGACAGGTCAAAATACATGAACTGTCTGAAAATCTGAGGCTGACATTTTACAAGCACCTGCCTGTGAAACACTTTGTAAAGGTGCATTTGATTTGGTTTTATCAGAATGATAGGTTCTTCATTAAAAGACCTGCTTACAGAAACAACTGGAATAAGAATGCAAATTAAGTTGCTAATCTCACGGTAAAGCACCTCCATGAAAATGTAAGACTAACGTCTTAACACTGCTGAATTGTGCTACGTTTGCCACAAGACATGTTTCAAGGTATCTCCAACATTTTTTAATATGTGTGTTAGCAGTGACTTGTAAAGAAATTAACCATTTGTGTAAACAACTTTTTTTAAAAGCATCTGTAATTACCAAGCTGATTACAGATGTAGTGACATCTGACTGAAAGGACCTACTCAGTTGACACCAAGCAGTATTTTACCTTATTGAATGATTTCAAGGCATCTTAATTCTAGTGTGTTGTAAAAATAAGGGGTTTTTTACATTTCTAACTGCAATTTCTCAAACAGAAATGTATGTACATGTAGCATATGGACAGTGATCACCAAGCTCACCAGGATGACTGACCACTGATCACCACATGCACAGCATATGTGACACCTTCATGTCATACGAGATTTCCATAATACAATTTTGCAGCTCTTGCATATGAATTTTGACACTTCCTGGAAGCCTCTAAGTCTACCTGGATAAAACATTTGAATGGAAAACCAAGACTTAGGAAAGACTACGCTAAAGATGACAAATCTACTCCCAGAGAACTCCAAAGCTGTAACATCACTAACTGTCAGAACTGAAGCAGCTCAGTCGTGTGCAAGAAGAGTTTATGCTCACAAACAACACACAAAACCAGTAGGGGAAAGCCAGTGAAAGAAATAAAATAAAATACAATAAACTCAAACAAACACACACACCAATAAATAAATAAACCCACAAACCAACATATTTCACTTGGCCATATTGCTCTGACGTGGTAGAAAGCATGTGACATCATTCTGTTTCTGGTTTCTGGGTAATCAGCTAGAACAGCAAGGTAAGTACTGCTGTAACCCTGAGTAAACTATGACAGAAAAAGTAAACGCTCTTCAAAAATCTGAGAAGTTAGGACAATTTAGGCTCCAGGAGGCTATTCAATCTTAAGCTCAACTGCAACTCTCTATTACTATTCAGTTTTTAATGGCAGGACTATCAAAGTAGCTTATAACTCATACATTGAGGAAAAAAACTGTGCCAAGCTTCCTTTTTGCTAGAAGATTACACAGGACTAGTGTTAGAAATTTTACTACATGGAAATAGTTTTAAATACTGTCAACTGTGTAGTCCAGATACCATAAAAAGCCCTCCCCCAGCCCTATTTTTTAACATCCAACCTTAGAGGCTAACCTTACAGGCTTTACATATCTCATTTAGGTGAATGAATTAAAAATTTTTGTACCTAAATCATCTAAACTGCTTCCCAGAGATTCTACTGCCTCTGTAGAGAACTCAATATATTAATTCAGGTACTTCTGTTACAATTATGGCACGAGGAAAGCTTAACTAATTAATGCATTTTCAGTCCCGACTTAACTTTAAAGGAGACATTTAAATATCTTTGTCTCCAAGTAATTTTTTTCCTCATGTTTCAGTATTTTTAGCAACTGGAATGTGTTAAAATACAGGAAGGCACTGATTTAAATCTGAATGTACAATCTGAAGTATACATTTTCCTGAAGATTGATTTTAAAAAGTACTTATACACCTAAATAAGCAGACAGGTACGTACTGTAGTTTCTAGAAGTATACGGGAGCCTAGTTCATGAAAACTCTCCACTGTCATTGGCCAAAAAAAGACCTCACCACCCCAACAATAAATATCTTTTCCCATACTACAGGAGACTGCATTTTCTTTGCACAGCAAAAGCCAGTAGCTATTTGAAAGATGACTGTGGATTACCATATCAGAGCTTTGTAAGAAGTAAACACTGGCCTCCCTAAGGCACCTGAGAAAGACACACTGATAATGTTAAAAATATCACCAAGAAATTTCTAACAATCACAGGCAGGATGATCATTCCCATCCTACATGCCCTCAAGCACCTTTTTCTTTAGCACTCTGATGATAACAATAAAACTTCTTTAAAAATGCATACTGAATTTACTCCTGTTATATTTTTATACAAATTATTTCCATAAAAACTAATGTACCTCCTATGTTCAATACTATTAGCAAGTTACTGCAACAAGAAGCAAAATATTGTAAAGAATTATAAATATCAAATGATCCCCGATTTTAATTTTTCTTTTCCTTTATGCAACATATTTAACACTGTTAAAGAGAACATATTCTGCCTAGCAGTCTGCTTTTTCTGATTGCATGTACCTCTAAAACAAAATGACAAAAAATAAGACTGGTTATGTAAGTAGTCAGATACTGTTGCTTCTTCATACCTGAAAGTTGTTACACATGAAGCTGAAAGATCAACACCACTTTTGCTTAGAAATAAGGTAAAAAGAATTGCCCATATCTTTCCTACAACCTGAGAAGCCAAACACAGCATGTGGATTTCAATATAACAGTGTTAAGTGAAGTATGAAAGTCTTTTAATACTAAATGTCTTCTGAAGTATTAGTGAAACACTTCACATACATTTTTCACAATTATAATAGCAATTAAATGAAACAAAAATTAACCCAAGTCGTCTACTATTCCAAATGAACCCATATGAGGCTGAATCTAATCCTTTTGGTCAAATACAGTTGAAACTTTAACTTCCCTTCACCATTATTATTTTTATTCACATTCAGGAAACATTATTCTTGGTCTTACAGAAAGTTAATGTCACCCTTTCCAGGAAAAAAAAAAAGAAAAAGCTCATTCACTAAAGATGCATTTTACATTCTTATCACTATTTAGATCCCTCCTATTGGTTGCATCTGTTGAGTAAGTCCTTTCTGTTAAATGTAAAATAAGGGCATATCGCATCCCAGTGATGGCTAAGAAATGGAAATGTAGGAAAGACATATTTACTGTGCACTTCTCTCGTCTCCTCAGCGTC
>VYZV01037560.1:5445-37202 GCA_013401275.1 Pandion haliaetus | reverse complement strand
GGAAAAAAAGGATTTGGTGTATTAATCTTTCTATAAAACAATAATGCAACACAATCACTTATGAAGCTATACTGAAAGTATTAACAACACAGTTTTACATTTTACACCTTAGGCATATTTGTGTCAAGAATCAATGACCGAATATAAAAAATTAGTTATGTTTTTTAACAGACCAGACCTACATACTTTAAATGGTGGATTTCTACTTCATAACTGTTTTCGAAATCAATCTGAAAAAGAACCAAAGTAATTCTATAACCAGCTGAAAAAGAGACAATGCTTCATCCCTGTCTGCACTACAACTGTTATCTTTAGGCAAGTTGGTAGTGGNTCTTTAGGCAAGTTGGTAGTGGTTAAACAAATTTCCTTTCTCAATAATTACATTGGTACAAATCAATAGAAACCCCCATACCTTCTTCAAAGGGAAGGAGGGAAAAAAAAGAAAGTTTTCTACCAAAGCTATGTCTCACAGAATAATAATTTAAAAAAAAAAAAATTCTAGCTTGAATCTGTGTTATTCCATATGAGAAGGAGATGACAACAAAAAGGAAAGAACAGGGAAAAAACAGCAAAGACAAAGGTCTTTCTTATTTAGTATTTAATATGTTACTAAACTTACGACTGGATAGGTACAAAAATAAAACATACTATGAAACAGATTATGTTAAACACATGCTTAAATAACAATTCAAAGCAGTTACACCTCACTCCACACTGGGGGGGAATTTAGATCTTTTTCTATTTTTCTTAAGCTCATTTTACATGCAAACATCATATTTATTATTATTTCACACCACTTTTTGTGAAAGGAGGGTTTATTCAGCATAATTTTATTCAAGTTTGTGTTAACTGCTGTTGCTGAGTAGGGAAACCATTGAAAATGTTATGAAAATATCAAAAAGAAAAAGATAACTTTTTCCTTCCCTTTAAGATTTGGTATTGAAAGAACATGCAAGTCAGCTGCAACAGTAATTCTTTGGGTTATGAGAAAAGGTGTTGAAGCGTTAACCTTGAGGTCTGAGAGCAAAATGGAGGACATTAAAAGTTCCAAAGGTAGGGAAGACATAATGTACATTCAAATGTGTCTTGCATTTCAAAAAATTAAATTTCTACATTTAGTATAAATTACGCAAACTTGCACATAAAATTCCATATATATTATACTGACAAAATACACATTTTATCACAGTTTGAGAATGAAAGCGTGGGGACAAAAATGGGAAAAAGAATGAGAAATATTTTAGTTTGCTTATAAACTAATGTTATTTAGAAAATTCAGAAAGAGCTTAGGCCTCAACTAGTGGTTTGAAAGCAATTCTGGCAATTTATCCAAAGGATAACCAGTACCCATTGAAGACATAATACTCCTCCTCCTAAAGACAGGCCTCCTACAGACAGTAATTGTCAGCCCACATCTGTGCTTGAATCAAAACTTCAGGCCTGAGCAGTCAGCATCTGAAATATGGCAGGGAGGAAACTTCAGTCTGCTGTAACATTTAGGATCAATTTAAACTTGACTTCACTTATCTCATCAACTCTGCAGGTATCAGCTCTTTGGAGGCCCGATTCCCTCACCACATATGCCGTTTTACCTTGCAGTGTCACTATAAAGTTAGTGCAATTCAGAATTGCTGGTGTCCTTTGCAGCTTACAGGGCAGGATGGAAGTCAGGAAACACACTGTGCCTTAACATTTATCTCTAACAAGTAAAAGGTGCGTATGCTGTCATGAGTAACTTCAGTATGATCAATACTGATTTGTTAACTCTTCTTAATCAATGTTAATGTTAGTTCTGGAATAAAATTCTCAGAACTCTGACAGAGACAGATCCTCTCATCTCAAATTTCCATTTTGTTGAATGTAGCATTCTGCATCCCAGACCTTTCTTTACTAAGAAAAGGAATTCATCACAGCACTGACAAGTGAATCTGGGAGTGGCAGGACCAAAACTGTGGTTTTCTGTAGATTTATGTCTCATGGCGAGTTCTCTAGCATATAAAATGATGCAAGATCTGACTGAACTTTTTCATAGCTGAAATGTTCGCAGTATCTCTCACATCTGACATTCAGCAAGAGGCAAAACACTGAAATCTGTTTTTTCTATTTTCACAGGGTGGTTTGGAGAAACTCCATCCCTTAGGATAATTTGTGAGATTTTAGAAACAAATGATCATAATTTAAACTCAGTCAAGAAAAAAAAAGTCTCTTGCACAGACATGGTGCTTTAAGAACTAGTGCTTTCACAAATTCAGCAAGCATCATCTGAAAAAAGAAATATGCTCTTATACACAGAAATCACTTAATTTTCTTTTTTTTTTTTTTTTACAAGAGATGCAAAGAAGAGATCACACTGGATTATGAAAAAAAAAAGCCACACTGGATTAAAAGTGCAGCCAAATTAAAAGCTTACAATGAGTGTCAGAAAGGATAACAATGTTAATGAAGGCAAATCAGAAACTACAAATTGAACAAAATTGGTAAGGTAGACATAGGGACACAAGAGGAAAATAGCACAAACCACATAATGTGAGGAGGGTGTTTTGAATGTACATTTTAAAAAATAGCAATCCTGATAAATGCATTAATATATTCTACAACAGAAAGAGTGGATAAACCCAGGAAGATCTAATCATTTCTATTGTATGCTAGAAAAAGGGGGATTGGAGGGGAAAGCCAAATCATTAGTCATAAGAACATTTTTTAAAAATGGAGTATTTCATCTCCATAGTCCAAACCAGGATCAACTATCGTTTGCCATTCTAGGCACCCATTTCTAAAACTTGGAACTAAAAAATTAATCTTCTAGCATGGGAAAGACTGTATCTTTGTAGCATACTCACTCACCCTTATAAGCTCCTAGTGTGTGATCTGTCTCCCTTAAAATAATTTAACCTGAGTACTTCTTGCTTTCTCATTTCTGGAAGCAGAGACAATTTTGCCATCAATTAAACACAGTTTCTAGTTATTTGGCTTGCTCATGCAATTTCAGGGGAGTAAAATTAGCATTGTACATTGAACTGATATATGTAGACTGAGACAATCATTGCAGCTTCCCTTCTTGTGCCATCTGGAGGTCATCTTTCTCAATATTTTTACAGGAAATATTTCTCTAGTAAACTAACTTACATTATCTGCAATACTTTCACAGCTATAGCTCTCACCAACAGCTAATATTATTATGGGTATTTCCAATCACAATATCCTTGGAATATAATCTGCAATGACCCTGAGACTGTGGAATTTAAGGGAAGTGACCAAGACTGACAGCAAAATTATATTTCTGGACTTCAGAAAAGCAAGCTTTAGCCTCTTTGTGGACCTATTTGGCAGCATCCCATGGGAAACTGCCTCAGGGGGCAAAGGGGTGCAGGAGAGCTAGCTGATTTTCAAGGACCGTCTCTTCAGAGTAGAGGAATGGTCCTTTCCAGTGCGCAGGAAGACAAGCAAGCATGGCAAAAGTTCAGCATGGGTGAACATGGAGCTCCTGTCTGAGCTCAGATGGAGAACAGCGGGTGGAACATCAGTTGGAAGTAGCAGTACAAGACATTGCCTGCACAGGTAGGAACAGAGTCAGGAAAGCCAAAGGTCAGCTAGAACTGAAATTACCAAGACAAAACAAGAAAAGCAAAATGAAAGGTGTGCGCATCAATAGCAAAAGGAAAGGTAAGGAGAGTGCAGCAGAAGAAAAGAGTTCAGTATCACTTAACCCACTTGGACATGCACAAGTCCCAGGTACCAGATGGGATACACCCACGGTTCTGAAGCAGGTGGCCGATGTCATTGCAAGTCTACCCTCTATCTTTGAAAGGTGTCTGCAATTGGGGAGGTTCCTGTTGACTGGAAAGACTCAAAGGCCACACCCATCTTCAAGAAAAGCAAGAAGGAGCCTTATCTCATTCTCTGGGAAGGCTATGGAACAAATCCTCTTCTAAGATGTTTTTTAACACGTGAAAGACAAGGTGACTGAGAGCAGCCAGCATGGGTTTCTCATGGGCAAGTCATGCCTGATCAACTTCATTGTCTTCTGTGATGAAGCAACTGGTGCTGTGAGCAAGGGGAGGGCAGTGGATGTTTTCCAACTTGATTTTAGCAAGGCCTCTGAGAGTCTCCCATAGTCTTCTTACCACCACATCCATGAGATACAGGTTTGATAAGCAATGAAATGGACAGAAAGTTTGCTGGACTTCCAGACTCAAAGGCTGGGGTCTGACTATATAGACAGCAGCTCTGCAGAAAAGGAACTGGAGGTCGTAGCAGAAGACAATTGAACACAACGCAGTAAAGAAGCCCAAGAGCATCCCAGGTTGTATCAGTAAGAGCATGGCCAGCTGCTCCCAGCAAGCACATGTGGAATACAGTGTCCAGTTTGGGGCTCTCCAGTACAAGTATAATGTTGGCATATTGGAACAAGCACAGTGGAGGGCCACCATCTTGGGATGGTTGAGGGCTGGAGAACATGACCTATGAAGTGTTGAGACAGTTCTGCCTTTTCACCCTGAAGAAAAGGCTCAGGCAATGAGGGCTCACTTCTGTCTACAACTACATAATTGGAGAATACAGTGAGAGCAGAGCCAGACTATCCTTGGGGGTGCACAGCAACAGGAAGAGAGGCATTAGACACAGCCCTGAGCAATCTGGTCTAAATAGACCTGTTTAGAGCAAAAGTTTGCTCTAAACCCTTTCAAACCAAATTAAGATTCCATGATTCTTACTTATACAGAACAGAGCAAATAAACTCCTATTTCTAAAAAGTAAAGTGTCATCTAAATTTCCTCTTAGTCCTCTAACAGTCTACATTTCAGATAATGGTGTCCTCTACATTGTCTTTTGTTAATTACTGCAATCACTAAAGATTTACACCAGTGTTACAGCTGAGATCATAACTTTATTGGAAGTGTAATCCAGCTTGCTACACCCTGTTGTACAAGAGACCAAGTTCTCATTGACACTAGCTGTTCTGCAAATTTAAAAGTGTGATTTAGGTAGCTTAATATTGATCTAGATTTCTAGAAGCTGCTTCTCTGCTACTTTCTGAGATGAGAGCAGTACTCCTAAATATTCTAATTTCTGTAACATTAATTAACGTACTGGAGCTGAAATTTTTAATGCTTTATATTAAATTGTATATCTTAAAGAAGCTTTAGGAGATTCTAAACAGGAAGATTTTCTAATCTGGAGGAGACAGCCCCCTCTTTCAAACTGTTTATAATTTTAACTAAAGAATGCTAAAAGACAGAAAAAAGGTGGAAGGGAATGATGAAGCTTATAATAAAAGTAGAAGATGCTTCCAGGTGATTTAGTTATGTTTTGCTTATTTGGTATATTCCTAGGAAGATTAGAAATATGTAGGAACATTATCATCATAAATTCTACTCTTACTTCCACCATTGTCTTTTGTATATTTAAGTTAGTGAGAGCATTGTATCACCTGTATTCTCTTCCATAATCAATCAAGTAAGTTTCCAAAGGTGATATTTGCATAATTACACATGCAGAGCAACAAAGATAAATTACTGCATATCTAGCAGAAAAGTATTCTCTATTCGCGCTGTTGCTCTAAACTGTTTGGCAGAACTAAATAAGAATGTAGTAGCCCAGATGTTTCAATGACAGGATCATCTAAATTCGGTGTAAATTTAATAGGCAACAGTTATAGGAGTTATTCTGCATTTATGCTTGTATAGCTGGCAGCTGTACAAGATGACATTTAGAAAGGAATGGCAGGCTTTAAGGAACCAAAAAAGATGAGAAAACAAAGATGGTATGCAGGTCCTAGGTATGTAAGCGTTCAAAATCCTTAAGTAATTCAGGGGACGATTTAAAAAAAGCTAACTTTATAAAAAGACTTTTATAATGTTGCTCTCTGAAGTTTACAAGTTTGCAAAGAAATCCAGTCAGGCACCTGAAGGGAGTTACGCATGTAATCTTTTTTGGATGTTAATTAATCACAAAGTCAGCTCAGAGGATTAGAGCGCTCAAGGTTACTTAGTGTAGGCCATCAAAATGAAAAGCCATATCTTAGAGCAACCATTTCCTCACAAACACTGCACTTTGCTCTTGCAGAGTCCTCTAGAAACATATCCTATGATTCTTTTTGCATGAATTATTCCAGTTCCTTCCCAATAAACTGTGAAATAACTTGTCAGTATTTCTGGACACTTTGGAAGGTGATGGAAGAAGATGAGAACTGAAGTAATTTAGCTTGCTTTATCACTAGCAAGACCGAGTTACCCATGTGTGTAAAACATTCAACCAAGTGTTAGTTACCCTCCACATCTCTGCTGGAATTTGTGTGTTAAAAAACACATTATTTACTTGCCTTTTCATAGACTAGTATGTGTTCCAGTCTATACTGTGGCATTACATGTGCAAAGAATTTAACATGCAAATATAATATTGGCTAAACAGTTCACCCTTTCACTTCAGATCAGTGACATTATTGCATTAAATCATTAAAAACAAAACCTTATCATCCAAATCAGAACAGTCAAATAAATGCTTGCAAGTGTATCTAGATACATACACACATGTGTATAGTGAATGAAATATTTTACAAGAATTGAACTATTTTTAACCAAATATTTTTGTAAAAACTGTAAGCATAGGAATATTTATGTGGTTAAAGATATACCTGTTGGGCACACTATTGCTATAAGGCAGCACTTAGGCGGAGACCTCAAGCTGTGTCTAACATAGTACTGTATCCAAGTTAACAAGCCCACTGAGTCCTTGCAGTTAGGAGCAGGCTAATTTGCAGCATGGTCAGACTGAGCTTGTTTTATTTCCTGGAAATAATTTTGTAGATACTCTTTAAGAGGGAAAATGCTATGCTCAAAATCAGTGCCGCACACTGGCATATAATTGAACCTATTCTCCCCAAAACAGCAAAGAATACCCACAGGTTAATCTGGTGTAAACAGCCATGGTTTAACTGAAATCAAGAAACTGGGACAGTGACAGGTTCTTCATTAAAAGGGTCATCAGATGAAAAAAAAAAAGATGAAAAAAGTTTTTCCAAAGTGCAAGTATAATGGAGTAAATCAGCTATCACCTGTTCAGACAATCATTTTGCTAGGAAAAATAAACTCTAAAGAAAATGCATAAAAATGCTAAGTGTCATTGCATTAAAACATTCTGTTTATATGTAAAGACTTTATGAAGTTACAATATTCTAGTGCATCTATTACATACATAGACCTCACTAGGAGATGGTAGGGTGCATTTTTAGTTCCAAGATTGATATTTAGAGACAGGATTTGAAGACTCTTTCCCCTTTTTATCTCAAAATGTTACTATAATGAGCAACAAGTTGGTAAAATTATTTGCAAACAAAAAGATACATAAGTCTGTAGCCTTTTGTATTCAAGGCTTTTCTCTCTCCAATTCTTCCCCTATTCTCCTGTGATCCTTTTAACAAGAGCTGCACTTGAAACAATTTACAGTTCAAGGTGAATACCAAGTTTCACCTCACATTTATTCCAGAACCTGTAGGTTATCTCAGTCATAGTCATGTTATATGTGATTCTCTGCAATCAGCTGTCATACATATGCCTCTTTATCCAACACACACATATGAAGATAAGAAAAATATATACAATTGGACAATGAACCACAGTTCTGACATACAAGATAGTCCTCCACCTACTGAAAATACCTCTCACTATACCAGTAATCTTTTTTAAAAAAAAAAGGAAAAAAAGAACCCCAACATTGTTACCTTTCAAAACCAGCTTCAATTCTGTGGATAACTGAACTCCTAAATTCTTCCCAGTTAAAAAAAATTCTGCACCTTTAAACTTGTTTTTCTACACTGAAAAGCTGATGCATATCATTAAGCTCTTCCTTCTTCCTTAAAAGAATGACACCATTTTTTTTACTTTTATTAAAAAAACAACAAAAAAACCCACCACCACTTTTTTCATGGAAATTTAGCATTCCAGTCACTGCAGCTCTTTCAACTTCTATATGTTAGGATGCTTTGCTAGAAAGAAGAAAAATCACAAAGCTCAAAATTAAGTTGATTTGTATTAATTCATCTACATAATTCATAGGAAAAAATGTTCTTTATTAGCTTCTTCACCAAGAAAAGAAATGCCTCATTAATTTTAAACACATCAATCTGAAAATGCTATCCATGTCAGATAGAATAATGACTGACATTACAGAGAGCATAATAAACTGCACAGAAAATACAATCACCCATTATTCACTGTCAAGAGAATTTATACTCATGTGTGTAAATACACATGCTTTTTTGTACTACAAAATCTTTGAAAAGTAGAAATCTTAGGAGTAACTGTGATGTAGGTGAGGAGACAAATAAAGACCATGGATTTAGAAATTCATATAAAGACAAATAAAATACTGACTTTTGCATATCATTGAAATAATTGATGCTATCATGCATTCACTGTTCGCCATTGGTCCACAGACTTGGACATCTTTTCACAGAAAGCAATCAAGTTGGTCAGGTTTGATTTATTCTGGTAAATCCATACTGGCCTGTTCCCACTCACTTTTTTTATTGTTTCTGGAAATGACTTCCATGTGACTGCAATATTACATCATATTACTAGCATCAGTCTTTTAAGAATATCTAGCTGTCCTATTTAATTTCTGAAATCTGATCATTTCAGAAGTGCATTCTTTCTTGAGGTTGTTACAACAGAAGTTGTCCTTTTGCTTTGTTTCTTGTTATACACAGCATGGAAGTGCCAGAAACAGCCTGACTGTTTTTCTGATTAAAAAGTTTAAACATCAGATTGAAACAAATAAACAGTAGTTTCATAATACACGCAGATATCAACTAGGTAAGTTTTTTTGAAGATATCATATCTAAATGGATATTAAAAAAAGTCTGTCAACAGATCTGTTAAAGCACACCCCCACAACACCTTTTCGTAGTCCCTATGGAGGCTTGCTCATCTCATCCAACACTAGGAGTCACATTGCGTTATGTGATTTATTGCAGCTAATTTAAGTTGAAGGTAAAAACATCGGAGTGGGATGGAAAAAAACTGGTCACCTAGGATATGTGAAAAACACTAATTCTCAGAGAAGGAAAAAACAACAAAGTAAAATAAGGTTTGCAGAGGGAAAAAAACAAAGTACTATTATGAGATATGTTACTCACCAGAATATACAGTTACTCTGAAGCCTTTCCTCTGCAATACCCAAGTTACATTTGCTGTTCTTATAGCATTAGTCATTCTTCTTGCCTTGCCTCAATATCTACCCATTTATTAATTTAAACAAAAAAATAAATAGGTCAGCCAACCATTCATTGATATGAAGGAAGACAACACCTGAAAAGACTTGACTTACTAAAGACTTGTAAATTGTTATCAGCTTTGTATTAGCTAATTACATCTCTATTTTCCTATTAGCACTGGTTATCACTTGTCTGTAAATATAATCTTTAATGCCTGACAACTAAGGTCTATTCAAAGAAACCTATACTCCTACTGCAGATCTCTCGCATTTCTCAAGTAAAACCTGCTATCAGGCTGAACTAACATACGTAAGTTTGAAAGAAAGGTGTATCTGTCCATACAAGTTGGGGACCGGTTCCAGAAGGAGTCTATCTAAGGGAACTCGGAATTGGGAAGTTTACATCCACCCACCTCATACTTAGCTGGAGCTTTCCTCAGTTAATCAATATTTTCCCTGTATTGTGTGGCCCAGAACTGGATGCAGTACTCTAGATGTGATCCAACAACTGGTATCATAAACAAGGGCATCTCGCAGACTGAAGGAGTGCGAGACATGTTTTTACAGTACCACAGAAGCGTTAGAAGTCAAGCACAAGTCTCACATTCAGGGACAAGCCTGCCCTTTCTCACTTAATTCCGCAGAGGACTCACAATGCGTAAGAATGTCTTCTGGGTTAATTATTTCTTTTGAATAGAACACAATGCTGACATGAGCAGGTTCAGAAATATTATAGGACCTTTCTGAAGTTACAGTTAGCAGTCTTTACGTATCTACTTTTATGTTTTATTTCTTCCCTGTTCTAATCTGCAAATTCCTGGCAAGGGACAGCAATAGTTTCGTGCATGGAATACACATCGTCCACTCTAAATGGATATAACGTACTGCATTTCACAATTAGTATGATCTTTCATCTTATTTCACATGAATTTGAGCAGCTCCGAAGTGATGCAATTAGCAGATTCCACAGATTCTATTAAAATATCTTCTTCTGCTGGCTTTAGCTGGGATAAAGTTAATTTTCTCCACAGTAGCTGGTATGGGGCTGTGGTTTGGCTTTGTGCTGGAAGCAGCGTTGATAACCCAGGGATGTTTTCGTTACTGCTGAGCAGGGCTCACGCAGCGTCGAGGCCTTTTCTGCTTCTCACCCCAGCCCACCAGCGAGCAGGCTGGGGGGGCACAGGGAGTCGGGAGGGGACAGAGCCGGGACGGCTGACCCAAGGGCTATTGCAGACCATAGGACGTCACGGGGGAAGAAGGAGGAGGAAGAAGAAGGAAGGGGGGACGTTGGGAGCGATGGCGTTTGTCTTCCCAAGTGACCGCTCTGCGTGATGGAGCCCTGCTTTCCTGGAGGTGGCTGAACACCTGCCTGCCGACGGGAAGTGGGGAATGAATTCCTTGGTTTGCTTTGCTTGCGTGTGCAGCTTTTGCTTTCCCTATTAAACTGCCTTTACCTCAGCCCACGAGTTTTCTTACTTTTACCCTTCCGATTCTCTCCCCCATCCCTCAGTGGGGGGGGGAGTGAGCGAGCGGCTGTGTGGGGCTTAGCTGCCAGCTGGTGTTAAACCACGACTCTTCTCTACCCACAAGAAAAATTTAAGTAATTCTTGCCCAACTTTCTTCTCCCATATTAATTTTTCAGACACATTAAAGAAAAAAATAACTTACAGCATATTCTACAAATAGCTTGACATTCAGTTCATGATGAGGCAAGTGTAGAAATCTCCAAGTTGAGAAAACCTTTTGCTTTAAAAAGTCTTATCAAAGCTACTTCTATCAGAAATCCAGTAACCTCAAATATTTCAGACTAGGGGGTAAAAATACAAGACATCAAGACTTATTTAAAGATGCAAAGAAACTGTACTAACTTCACACTAACAAAACATATGTGTAGATATACACCACTTTTCCTACAAAGAACTTTAAACTTCCCTAAATAATTTTTAGGACTCTTTCATGGACAAAAAGTGAAGCTGACTGGCTTGTAGTTCCCTTTTTTGAAAAATGAGTCCAACATTTGCTTTTTTGCAGCCTTTGGGAATTCCCTCAGTCTGCACAGCATTTTAAAAGTAACAGAGATCTCTGACTTGAACAACTGCTGCTGGTGGTTGTTTCTCTGTTTGAGCTCTGTGTCTAGGCACAAAAGTTTGGGAGAATTTATAGTGAATATAGAGGCAAGGAAGGCAGAAAAATGTCTCTACCTTATCTGCATTCTCTACATCACTAAATGACTGGCCCATTTCATCATGGACCCACATTTTCATTTATTCTTTTACTGCTCATGTGGCAGTAGGAGGTCTTCTTACTGCCTGCAACATCCCTTACCATTTCAATTCTAACTAAGCTTTGGCTTTTCTGATGCCATCCCTGCAGGCCCAGGCAATGTTTCTAAGTTCCCCCTTTGCAGCCTGTCCTCATTTGAATCTCCAGTATATGTTCTTTATGTATTGGAGCTTGGTAATGAGCTCCCTGTGCAGCCAAGCTAGCCTCCTGATATACTTAGGTACATTTTTCTAAGTACTAGGATGAACCATTCTTATACTTGAAGGCATTCTAAGTACATACGGGAAGTCTCAAGGCAAAAAAAGGAAATACAGATATTACCCAAACTTATCATCTTACAATTGCTTTTTAATATACATATTTCACCACTTCAGGGCTAGAATAAGTTTCACATAAAATGTAAGCTTTTCATCTATTTTTTTCTGAAACTTACTGCAAACTTAAAACTAGATTTCAAATTTCACCAGGTATAACCCTGTATATCCTATAGCATTTGCAGACCCGAATCAAACATCTGTGCAACTCACTGAGCTTGATTGACTACAGAGAATGTCAGAGAGGAAGCATTAGTGATGAAGAAATAATAAAAATATTTAAAGCAGGTAAAGAAAATATCAGAATTAAAATTAAATCATAGGAAAGACATTGGAAGATATGTAGACTTTTTTTAGTTCAAATAATTAAAAGTTGTTATTTTGATTTATAACAAGAAAGTTTGTATATTAGTTGTATATCCCTAAGAAAAAAAATATCTTAAAGGATAAGATTTAACAGTGATTATATATATATATATATATAAATACTGTTTAGTGAGCTAATCAGAGAGCAATGAAGAAGAATAAGTAATAAATAATTTTTTAAATCCTGGCCTTTAGCATATTCGGTTCATCTAAGACTTAGTTTGAAAAAAAATATCTATATAATTCTTACAGGGCTCACCAGAAATACTGAGAATGATCAATCCCTCTGTGCTATCAATACTCCAAGGATCATCTTCATCAAGAAAATCCTTGAATATTTTTTTGGTTTTGCTATCAGTTTTCCATAATTATTCAGTTTCTACATGTTCCAAATCCTTTGGATCACGCAGCAGTCAATCAAGTGAACACATCTTTTCCAGTGCTTCAATTAGTAAGCCTGTATTTTATATTAGCTCCTTAGCAACAGGCAATTAGATATTTAACTTTGTCTAGGATCATATCTTAAAATCAAGACTAAAGTTCAATATTCTCAGCATCTGATCTTGTTCAGTTTTTCCCTTAATGCACCCAAGTTAATGGACTATGGGTGAGGTGTTATTTATTGACTTGCTTTCTAAAACTCCAGAATTGACACAAAACCACTTCCAACTACTTTAATTTCTTCTTTCCCTTTTCCAAGTAATTTTTTTAGTGCTTTTTGATATCATGTATTTGATAGAATGATGGTTTTGCTTAGTGAAATTGTAGTCACAGAATCCATGTTTCTGAAAAATGCAAATATATTTTATTTACCCTCTTTGGCTCTTTGATTTAAACAGAACTTGCAGACAAGCAGCAGCAACACATCTGGTTGTTTTCTTCAAAAAAAAAAGTTATTTTGACTACTACTCCTAGAAGATATTTGTGAATATTCAATCAAAAAAATTTAGTTAGCTGTTCGAGTTCATCCTTCATTACAGAGCTCTTTGAATAGCTATTCAGATAAGTTAATAGTTTCATAGCTATCTGTCTTTTCTATGTTCATATAGAAAGTCTATTATCCTGAATTCACATTTCATAGTTCTGTAAGTTCAATTAATTCAGATTCAGAAACAGTCTAATATAATTCATTACATACTCAGTTTAATTAATAATTAGTTGATATTCAGAAGTACTGATCACCAAATCATACACACCATTAAAGCAATTGCAATGATAAATACAAGCCATCTTATTCAGGCCCTTGAAAAGTAATAAATAAATCTGTATTTCCAATGGGCTTATGCCAGACTAGATAGTAAAACGAAAAAAAAAGATTAAAAATTCTTCTAATCATTCAGTATCTTACAATAACAGTACCTCTAAACTGAAGATAGAGCTACATTTGTCAAATATGCAATATGCAACGAACTCCACTATTGAGAGCTCACCTATGTATGATCTCCTCAATTAAAGAGGAAGGACTGCTGTGCATGGCTGAGAAGGAGATGTACAACTAGAGGAAAAAGAAATATATATATATTATCCATATATATATGGAAATACAATTTCCCAGTTCAAAACTGCTTCACATATAAATCTCTAGGTCAAATTTCATTAAATATTTTGAGGTGCTATTAAAGAAGAGAGAAAGAGGCAGAGCAACAGGGACTTGCAGAGACATAGTAAGAGAAAAATTAGAGATGGAGAGCTGGAGGCAGAGGGGCAAGGGGGAGGCAGAGGGGCAATGGGGAGGCAGAGGGGCAATGGGGAGGCAGAGGGGCAATGGGGAGGCAGAGGGGCAATGGGGAGGCAGAGAAAGGCAGCCCAAGAGACAGATGACTGAAAGTAGACTATATATGCTTCAGCGATGGGCACACAAGCCTCAGGCAGCACTGGGACTGCAGCCACACATACAGAACCTTGTCCCACGCAGTTAATTGCAGGTGCCAAGGGAATTGTTGAAAAACTAGAGCCCAGATAAATCAGGGCAGTCTTTAAACCAGGGAATAAGGAGACTGATTCCTATTTGTACCTCTTTACAAAATATGATCTACTTGCTGACCTTCGCTTTATTTTCCTCAAGTTTTCTCAACTAAAGGCAAAGGGAACAGATTTATACTTGAAGTTATCTTGTGATCATAAAGGGAACAAGCTGTGCTTATAAAAAAACAGAGAAAGAATTTAATTTCCCTGAAAACATCAGTACAGCCCATCTGAAAGGCCAAGTCATTCACTTTGGAAGGTATTGCACTCTGAATGGATCATTTCTTTAAGCAATTACCTCTGCTAAAATCAACAATGTAATTAGTAAAGCTGGACTTGAATACTAGAATAAACTCTGACAGCAAATGATCCTTACATTAGGAGTAATTTCTGAAACTGTTCTAGAGTTTTCACTTTCTAGAAGGCTCAAGTGGATTGAGCAGAGTCTGACTGGACATCACTGCTTAGTGTCAGCACAAGATCAATGCTTTTCAGAGTGGAAAAAGAAATGAGGTCCTTAAGCATTTGGTGAGGACTTCAGGGGAATAACATACACAGACAACAGCACCCAACATACCCAATAAGGCAATTACAAAGCAACTACTATAGATGTTAGGACAGTAACAGCATCCTTTCTAAAGACACTCATTCAACTTTCTCTCCCCCTTCCAACCTCTTTAGGGCTTGGTTTCAAACAGAGAGCATCCGATCCTGTCTTTGGTAGGCATAATTACTGTGCCCCTTAAACTGTTAGCAAGCCTAAGTATGAAAGTTGCTAAAAAAAAAAAAGTAAGAAGGCATGACAAACTATGTTAAAAAAGGAGCTTAATGTCTTTTAAAAAAATGCAATTGAGGCAACATGAGGGGAGGCCTCTCCTTGTAGTCAGATTTGTCTATTGCTCAAACACACTAATTTTCAGCTTTTTAAAATGCATGAACTAATTTGGTGATTTATGCTATTGCAATGACCAGACCAGGAACAGATAATTACTCCATGGTGTGTGTGGCTGTTGTGAGATAATTCTAACCCCTCTCTTATGGGTATGATGAAACAATGTGCTCCAATTTCTCACTGAAGAGAACAACCTAAGATACATACTCTGATGCTGCAAATCTCAGCCAGGTCATTACTCATTAAACACCTTAAGTGCCATAAGTCATCCTTGAGGAGAAAACACACACGGCTAACACAAGGAGATACTTAGAGTGAGATTTGTCCTGTGCAGAGGAGTAATTGCCAGAGTTTAAACAGAAAGGGCCAGCATAACCATATATATTTGCTACTGTCCTGAAACTCCCTCAGGGCATCCCAGCAAGCATTAGATTTAACAAAGATGGGGAATCAAAATACCTTGTTCAATAAAATTAATTTATGGCCATCCTTTACCGATTCCTTTCCATTTTCAATGTCCTCACTGTTGAGAGCACAGTTTCCAAGGTTTTCTTTCCAAAGATACTTCCTTGCTTTTAAAGTGCACAACCTCTACAGTTCACATTTGTAAAAAATTGCAAAGGGCAATCAAGGTATTTACATAAACAAAATTGTTTTTAAAATATGTATAGCAAAAGGAAAGTAGTCTAAAAGAAAACAGAGGTATCTTTAAATGTGTAAACTGATACTTAATTCACAGACATAAAGTCAAATTCTTTATGAACAACAAAGTTGTACGTTATTGACTAAGCTGTCTTTGGTCAGTGTCACATATTTTATTGCTCTTTCTCTCCAAACAGATAAGTATTTTAAACCTGTACAAGAATTCGATGTATACCAGGTTTTTGTTTTAATTTGGGTTTTTTTTTATGACCCAACACAGCTGCAGTAAAATTCAAATTTATACAAAATTAGACACACTCTTACAGTAACAATAGTAAATAAAAAACAATATTCAGATAACTAGCTAAATCTTTGTCTTTAATTGTTCACATCCAGTTAATAATGACCTAAATTTGTGACACTGCTTTATCACCTATACATCTGCTGCATCAAATGTTTTAAAATAAACATTTTGTGTTATCTAGTTGACACGTGCTGTTTTTCACAAGCGTGTGACAAACTGGAAAGTTTGTCTTTTCTCAGATCAAAAGTGGGACATGAATTTAGCCTTTTCACCTCAACTGTTCTGCTGCATACAGGGATAATAGATTCCCCTGCTATGTTAGTGAAAACAAGGGCCAGGAGCTGCTGTCCAAGATTTCTACCCAGCTGAGGGGGCAATCAAATTCTGAAGAGCCTTTTCTTATCAGTTCAGTGGGGCAAGCTCTGGGCAGCAGATAATGAACCTCTGCCAGCACCACCTGTCAGAAACTGAACAAACCTCAGTACAGAATAAGAACAAAGGATGGATTTGAAAAGAAACACTCTTTTTCAAGAAAGACACATGATAAGAAACATTAGTTGGAGATGCTATTATCTCAGAAAGTATTACAGAGATGCAACAGGAAAGACAAAAATAGTGGAAAAATTCAAAAGCATGTTGTTTCTCCCACAGAGCTGAAACTTGTTTTAATATCATTGTTCATGTAACATGCTCCTTTTGCAAAACATATAGGTTCAAAAACTTAACCTTAGCAAATTATATGGTCGGTAACGGGCAAGCTGAAATTTCCATCAATCTGATGTTCTTTAGCCAGTGAAATATTAAAAAAAACTTGGTTTGGGATCTCAGGCAGTAAAGTCAGAGACCTATATTTGAAGTAAAATACCAAAGGGAAACACTGAAACTACATTCAGGTGTTTTTTTCCTCACTCCTCTCTCTCTGTCTAGTGTTTTTGCCCTTTAAGTGCATTTTCCCAGGGGCAACACCATCTTAGCCAAGAGGCTCAGCTGTGCCCTGCAAGGGGTCCTAGATACCAGAACTTGCTTCTGATGGTGTATAGTGAGGTTTTGTCCAAAGACAATGGCATGCACCAAGTATTTAAGTTAAGACTGCCTGAACTACATCCTCCTCAAACTTGCCATATTGCTTTTGAAAGCCTTCACAGAATTGAGCTCTTTAACAAACTGATATTTATGAGCAATATTGTCTCTGTATTATGAAATATTGTGAAGCAGCATTTTAAAACAGTTGTTTGGAAAGGTGTAATACACATGCATACACAGACCTTAAGTATGTTGTTTTGTTCAGTACTTAGAATTTAGAAGACATTCTAGCTGTAAAAAAAAAAAATATTTACTACATGATCTGTGTTTGTAACCCCTGAGAACAGTTGGAATTTTGAATTATCCTGTAAAAGGTCAGAATTAATAGTTACAGCTGTAACTATGTGGGAAAAACTGTAATTAGGCTTTTTCTAAATAGTAACAAAAATAGTCTATAGAAAAGCAAACTAAAGCTTTCCTACTGGATGCAACAATAACATTTTTGAAAAGTATGTCTAAAAACCAGTCACATCCCATAGTTTTCTATGGATCCACATTAATTTTCTGTTCTTCAGAGCTCTATCATTCAGTGTGTGAACCAGTATATAAATGGAAAGTTAGTTATGTGTACTTTATATCATACTGTTCATCTTTTCTCTCTTAGCTATTATTAAAGATCAATAATTTTCAGAGAAGGCAAGAAGAATGCCAGAGAAGAGTCAAAACACTGACAACATGACTTATCCTTCAGATCTGAGATCACTTCAGAACCTCTCTCAAGATGTTAGTCTTCCTGCTCACTGAAAACAGAAAATAATTTTAGCCTACTGGACAGTCAAGAACCCCATGTAATTGTCAAAGGGTTCAAAAATCCCCTCAGCCTTTTTTTAGTCAGTCCAAAACCAGAAAATCTAAAGTAATCCCTTTGAAATTACAGATAAACCCTCCAACCTGTCCATAGCCTGCTCCCACATTCCTTCAAGGCTCTCTCTTAAGGTGCCTCTGAGCCTCCTATTGTCTAGTCCAACTGGCTCCACAGCCAAGATGATTTATGAGCCCCTCTCCTGGACCTTTCAAGATGTTTTAGGTCTAACACTAACTCTCCCTTGAAATGCTTAACTGCCTGCAACTAGTTATCCAGAGACCAAGACCTTTATTAATCTCCGTTTTCTGACTTTCAGAATTTAGAGTCTTGGTTTGGGGTACGTTTTTCTCTCCCTTTCTGAACATTCCTCTTCCATATCCTGTACCACTACCCCACATCTTGTGTTAGCTTCTATAGCTTCTACAGAAATGACAGTTGCCAGAAAGCTTGTACTTAGACCAGAAATATTCTTTTGTACCTTAAAATGCCCATAAAGGGGCAATCACTTATGTTGATCCTCAAAAAAAAACCAAACAAACAATCCATCCCCACTATGGACTCTCAAACTATCTGTAAGGATTCAATCAACTCCAGCTTCAGTAGACTTACTGCTCTTCAACACTGTAGGATCTAGGGACTAACAAAGTTTCTCAGTCAACTGCAGGATGGATCTGCTTACTCTCTCACAACCACTACAGGTATCCAACAGAAGACATGGAAGGAATAATTAGTTCTCCTAGTAAGTAAAAGCAAGTTTTCCAGATTATTTTCTTTATCAGCTACTGAAAAGGAAGAGCAAAGGGGAAGAAAATAAAAAAGTTGCTACAGAGAATTACAAATTTATGGCCACTGTGTCTTGCTTCTCCTTTGCCTGCTAGCCTCTAAATTCAGATGAAACCATGAAGGAACAAACACCCTTCACACATCAAGGAGGAACTAGATCTGCCTACCTAGTAAAAGGCTGATGTAAAGCCAAATGCACCATGGATGGTAAGCCTACTTCCAGAAGGGGGGCAGGCCTCCATCAGCTCCAAAATTAAAAGTTCCCAAACTAATATTTTGCAAACATCTGATGAGGTAAACAAGAAGCAAAATTTAGATCCCTCTGAGGCTTAAGTAACAGCAGAAGACAAAAATAACAATTTGTTAAAGAAAAGCTGAGGAATTTGACAAAAAAAAAAATCCATCTACAAGTTGCTTCAGCTACATTTATACAATTCTTTTTCCGTTCATTATAAAGAAAGATAACTACATGACCTCATCTCAGGATTTCTTACATGCTTGCTCAGAGTAGTTCTTAGAAGTCATATTGAGCTAGAAGATATTAAAAAACCATAACTAAACCACAGAATCATGTTAGACATGAAGCACCAAATTCTATTCCTTCATAAAAACACACTAAATCTGAAAGGACTGCAACAAAAAACAGTAAGAAACTTTCCAGATCACAGAAGATTAAGCACTGGGACAAATAAATGTTAAACAAATTAATCAAACTTGAAATTTCCCCCAGAAAGTTAAGACAAATACTAATACTCTGAAGGGCACTGTCAAGGATTTTTATAAACCTATATCAAGAAATGAGAAGTGGCAGCTCCTTAATAAATGTTTCTTTCATCAAGCAGTTTTGTACAATGAGGATGCACCACGAGAGACACAGTCTAAGCTTTCTTGGTTTATTTCCTTCCCATGTCTTTTCTGTTGCTTCCTTAAAAATCCATCTGGATACATCTATTAGCAACATGTCTATGACTGGCTTATAAGCAATTAAAAAGTTGCCAAATTAACAGATTTTTGTGTAGCAAATCTTGTTATATTACAACACATTTACTTACAAAATGAAGCAAAATGGTAAGATAAAGCAGCACAGCAAAGCATAATATAGTAACAAGAGACATTATAAAAATCACTGTGAATAATTACAAAAAATGATCAAAGCTATGAAATGTAAGTGAATGCAATTTTAATATGTCACATGTATAGCTCAGCATACCTATGGAAATGTTTCTTGTTCTGTGCCTCTGATACTGAGCAGATGCATGTTTTCAGCTGTAATTAACTAGGCAGCTTGATTCTGGCACTAACATGTAAGGTTTTAGAACTTAATTGCTGTTGGGAAGGAGGAGAAAACAATACCATCAGCCATCACTGGCCCACAAATAACCTCATCTGGCAAAGTCATGAACATTTAACTTCAACAGAAAGAATTTATTTTTTAAATACTTGTAGAGTCAGTTGGAAGTTCCACATAAGATTCATTAAACAGATAAAGATCTAACAATTGGTAATCTGAAAAGGAAAAGAAAAGATTTATTTGGAAGCATGAACTTGATTTTCAAGATGTAGCATAGACTAGCATGTTCTCAACCAGCAAAATAGGAGCAGAAACTGCAAGAATCATATTAGGAGAGAAAGAGACAAACAAGACAAATTTTAGAAGCCACAAAACCTGAAAAGCTCCAGTCAGAGCCTAGCCATTATCGAAGTAGAAAGCCACAGGGAGAGTGCTCAGTACTTCCAACCTGTATCTCCCCTCCGGAAAAAAAAATTTGCTAGCAAAGTATGTTCTTGGGGTGGACAAACAGCAGCATGACATGTTTCCAAAGTCTAACAACCCTGCCCTTTCTTGAGAGCCTACATGAAGAGCACATATGCCTTTGGGGTTAGGGTAAGGGTTTGGCAAGAGAAAAAGCACAGAGCCCCAGTGCTTGTAGGGCTGCAAAGGGCCTGCCAAGGGAAGGTGAAGGCTGCCAAAAGCTTTCAGTCCTGGCCACTTTTGTGTAGAAGCCATAGATGGAGGTTTGTGTTGGACCAGGGCTCTGTCTAGGGTTACGGTCACAGTTAGTTTTTGGAGAGAAAGCGCAGAGTCCCAGTGTTTGTGGGGGTGCAAAAGAGCTGCCAAAATCTTTCAGTCCTGGCCCCTTTTTTGTTGGAGCTATAGCTGCAGCCATGTGCTCTCACTTCCATCTTCTATATATAATGGCAAAAGAAGGTCAAGAAAAGACGGGGGAAAAAAAATAACAGCTTTTTATCCTGTGCCTATAAATTGGGGCTGCAATTCTGTTCACATGTTAATACTGTACCATTGTGGCTACTGGAACTAACACTGTCTCAACAAGCTGCTCAGACTGCAACTCTATTAAATGAAAGTTTAAAGACTTGCATTGAACTAGGTCACCTTTACCAGCAATCAGGTTTTCTCCCACAACACGTCAACATCACCTACCTGGCTTTCAAATTCTTCAGCCATCAGAACTATAATATCTATTTTTCTTTGCCCTGACTATTCCAGCTCTGCTCCAAAGACTGGACCTGCTCCAAAGCTCTGGTCTCCTATATGGTCATCAAGTAATCAAGTTCCACCTTACATTCCCCTCTATTAACCTTTTCGTATTTTGCCTTTTTGGAAGGAACGTTTTAGCCAAAAGCTTTGAAACTTAATTTGAAGACACCAAGAACTGGTGCTGGGGCTCATCTCCTTTAGTGTCTTACCCAGACAACAAACAACAGGTACCCAAACTTTAGTGGTTTAGCTCTGACTAGAAGTGAGCTTTTGAAGCTCTCCCAGTCATCACTACCCGCAACACATCAGTTTGCATTGCACACTGAAGAGTACCCATGGTAGTCTTTCTGTCTGAAGCCATACTAGAAACTGTGCTCTATTAGTGGATCTTCAGGACTTGAAACCTTAGTTTCCTCTTTGAACCTGTCTTTGCACGAGGGCTGCTGTTTGAGAAAGTTCAGACAAGATGGTCAACGTTTCCCTCTCAAATACATAACAGAAGTTTTCTTTAATTATTACTTTCCTACTAAAGACACTCCTACAGGTAAAGTGTTGCACCTAGGAAAAGTAATAGCTAGATCCAGTATTTGAATAACTTTTTATTATTAGACAGAGTCAAAAAACCCCACATAATGCACCATGAAGAGGAATGTGTTAATTGATCAGAGGTGCTTTAACTTCTTATAAATACACTTTTCATGATAAAATATGATGACTAATTGATTAAGACTAATTCCAGATGAAACAGAAATAAATCACAGGAAAAACAGAAAATCCACATAGTTTCCTGTAAACTTGCCATTTTCAATATTTGTTTGCACATCAATGGATGATTCAGACTGCTCATTTTCCTAAATCCTTCAGGATATTGTACGAATATGAGGACAAGGAGAGATGTACTGGTTACTGAAACAAAGTGCCTCTCATACATTGAGAAGAAAAAAAGAGCTGTAATACACATTATGTTTAGGTTTTATCATTTGCTATCCCTTATGAACAATAACACACCCTTAGTTCAGGCAAACATTAGAGACACTAACCGCTTTTAAGACTGAGATGTTTCTGTTCAGCTATCAAAGCTAGATTTCTTTTCTCTTCAGGTTCCAGCTCCACAGAAACCAGAGTTATTGGCTTAGTTTCACTTAATGCATGTTCCAATAAAACAGCCCCCACACGGAATTCTGGTATGGTAAGGCTGGTACGAATACCCAGAAATCAGACACAGGTAGTAAGAGATACTAACAGTGCAAACAATCAAAAACTGAAATAGAAAGCAATGATTTCTTCTTCTCCCTTCGCAGGGCAGATATTATGCCCTTCGAAGGATGCTAAATGCTTTTTTCACTATGGGATTGTTTCTGCAGTGCTTATGAATTTGTTACATAATTTTCCCTGGTGGAAGAATAGTCTCAGAACAACTACTCAGATCTGCAGGTGCTCACTGTATGGAGGAATACAAGTCAGCTATGAGACAGTCAGGAGAAGTGCCTGTTTACCAAGTCCCATGGTAGCCAGAGGAGTTGTGCTGGAAGGGCTGGCACTGCTCCTCTGGGCTCCTCTCAGTTGCAGGTTCCGAGTCAGTTGAAAGAGCTGCAAAAGAACAGTCACCTGCTTCTCCTCCCTCGCTTTCCTGTTCTTAAACATGCAAGATCCTGCAGTACCACAGTCCATTGATAGTCTGATGAGAGTAGAAAAAATTCCCTTTGTACTGATGTTGCTGTTTTGTGCAACAGGCAGATCTGTAAGCTGATTTAACTTAGCTCTTTATGTCTAAATTACAGGATGTTGGGCAAAGAATGAAGAACAGCTCACAGGAAATTGCAGTCAGGCTCTCAACATATATACTCTTTAGTGATATTTAGTACAAAATGATCTGATGGACTCTGGCTCCTTTTTATTCCATATACTTTCTCTACTGATTAAGGGTATCAGACCTGTTACACAAGAAATTGTATTCATTATTTCCCCATGATGCTTCAAGGAAATCAAAACGACAAGGAATACTTAGTAAAAGGTAATTTATATTACGTTAACATTGGGTAGAAAATTAGCTCACTCATTTTCCCAAGGTAAGATGCAGCTTTCTTTAAAAGCCCCAACATGCAAGTCAGCAGTGAGTCAAAGAACAAAGCCTACAAAAACTGAAATTAAATAAGCAAAGGGAACAAAGAAAAGGCTTTCATTTCTAAAGTGTTCATCATTTTGGTATTGCCAGTGAGGTAAGTTATTGAACTAAGGCCTGAAACACAACAGAAACTCATCAGGAACGGATGCTTTTGTCCAGAAAAGGTTCTTGCAGGATGAGGAATTTAAATTTTTCTCTTTTGCTGTTCACTCTATAGTTTAGGGAAATTGAATGGATTTTATATAAATAAATATTTTGGTCTGACTACTAATGCAATGGTTTTATCCTGCTTAATATATGCTGATATTTTCACAGTACAAAATATCATGAGATACAATATCTACCTGTATGGGTATTGCCATATGCCAGCTTAATACACACTGAGACATTCTCGTTCAATTTTAGTAACCCAGCTGAAGTGGCCAAGAAGCCTTTTGGGCAAAATACAGAACATTTTACAAGAAAAGCAATATTAAGTAACAGAGCAGTTCACCTGTTATTTGTTTTGATATTTATCCCACTTTTACTTCCCTCTCTACTGGGCACAGACATACACTATTTATCTAGAAATCATCATAGCAGTACAGCCTTAAAGATCAGATTCCCTTATATTTCCAACACAAACATTTAGAAAAGCATATTCCATGCTTTTAGTGATTTCCAGTTTAAACAATTACACGGTAGGAAAGAGATACGAGTACAGATGCAAGCATCAGTGCCTTTCTTCATATAAAGCTAAGTGTGGGAGAGGTGGTAAATAAGTACAAGTAACAGCTACATTTTTAAAGATTCTGGAATTAGGTATTTTTGCCCTACAAAGCCTCTAACCAGTCTAGAGGGGGTAATTATAGATGTCACAGAAAGTAAATAAACCATCTCTGCCCTTGAGATATGAATAAAAAACTATTCTAGAGATTTCACCACATTAGAATGTAGTTGCACTACAGCTGGATTAAATATTTCAAGCCATGTCTGAATGCACTCAGTCCATTTCTAAGCAGCATGAAAAATTGAAATGGTAACACTAAGTTCATTAATTCTTTATACATATATAACTGATGTGATTTTAGGATATGAATGAAAAATTTCAGAGGTGACCTGTCTTATCAATCTTCTCATCACAAAACCTTCCATAACCCTCACAGCAAGAAAATATAAGTCACAGAAGACAACCACAAACTAGAGTTGCATTACAACAAATATTATACAGAAAATTCAAACTGTAATGACACTGCAGATGATCATCTGTCTGTTCCAGTTATCCAACTGTCTGTTTTTTCCTCTAAGATCTGCTAATATCAGCTAATTTGCATAAATTTTTGAAACTTAGGTAATTATTTATAGTCCTCAATATTATTTTGTAACCCAACTACCAAGCTGTTAAATATTTCTTTTGTGGAATTTCCATGCCATTAGAAAGGAAATACAAAGTCAACAATAGATACCTTCCACCTCTTCACCCCACACACATGAAGGTTACATGACCCACACATGACAAGGCACACTTTGCCCTTCCCCCACTGACATTTTCACTTCTTTTATACATTATGAGTTAGAGGATAGAAGTCATTAAATTCATATATTAAGATAATCTGCATTTCTGAATCTCCTGAAGGGAGATTTCATTTCTGAAGGGTAATAATCTTTAAGCTCTCTGACTGTCACAGTCCTAACACAAGGGTTTGGTTTTTTTTCCCCCCTCATGAAATGAAAATAACATCTGTAAAGAATACACAAGCAGGTTTGGGGAAGTTATATTAGTTTTCACTTTTAGCCCCAAATCTATAAATTCATATTCAGTGAGAATGACTTTTAAACTAAATAACTATTATTTTAAAGTTTACTTCTTAATAGTTCCTTCTAATTTTCTGGTGCTTGTGGAAGGAGAAGCAACATTGACTAGTCAAGATAAGGTCTACAGGAATGTTTCTTGAGGTAGGAAAAGAACATCTAGTTTCCTTGGAACTAGGTTAACTGTATTTTATTTTCTACTTTAAAAAAAAAAAAAAGAAAAAAGCATTACAAAGTAGAAGGGAGAAAGAAGTTGAACAGCGAACCGAAGTGGGAGGTTTCAACACAAGTCCGCATGTATTAGTGAGGGGGTGGAGCTCAACTCCAGCAGCTCCACTCACTACTTCCCTGCCACTTCAAGACACTCACCCGGCACACACACATACCTAAAAGGCACAAAGGTAGCAGTATAACGCCATGCCCAAGCCCACTCTACCTATTCCATACAGCCAGCCAGGTTACATCTCCTGGACCTCCCAACCTGTGGTCATTTTCCATTCCTTGAAAACAGTAACAAAATGGGCGGCTGGGGGCAGAAGACAGGAACAGTTCAGCTAGTCTGAGTAATGCTGTATTACTGAGCTTGCAAGCCCCACACCATCACTGTCTTCTACAGTCCACCTCCCTCCCTGCCACTGGCCCCATCCACAGCCTTTTCTCCTACCACCACTGCAGCCCATCACCCAACACCATTCCCCTGTTTAGTCCCCTGCCTCAGGGGGGCCAAACAGAGAGAGATGACTACAACAGGATCTCAAGGAAGAAGGATGCAGCTGCTTAGGGGGATGGGAGAAAAGGAGAATGAGAGATCAAAGTACAATTCTGTAAAGGTCAGAAACCACTTCACCCTGGAGAGAGATATACTAATCACACAATAAAGTATTAAAGAGGTCGTATTCCAGGTTCACTGTTGTTAAATTAATGCCTTAGTTGATATACACTGCTTGTATAGAGCACCAAGTGAAGTGAAAAGCTAAGGCATACAAATCAAAGTGCAGCCACCATCTTAACTATTCTTTGTGTTTGAAAATGAGAATGGTTAAGTAGCTGTTTTCTTGAGCTGTGCTCTTGATTGATGGACTACATGGATTAACAGCCTATTCTCTGTATCTGGAAGTAGAAATGTGGTTTCTAGCCCGCCCAGCTGAAGACTTAGAGCAACACTTACCCCAAATCAAATGTGTCCCTTTCTTCCCCTCAAATTTCTCATCTTATGATTCTGTAAAACTTCATTATTCTCTGCCATGTTAAGGAAAGATAATGGCAAAATATTGATAAAATTAATTCTACATAGCAAGATAAATAAAAATTACTCCCAAATAATGTAAGTATTCATATGTGTTTCAGCGCTTAGCACAGCTTTAAAGATTTCACACAGAGCCCTTCTCAATAGTTTATTATTTTTAGTGTCACTATCAAACATAAGGTTTATAATCGACAGAAAGAACAGAGCCCTAGCTAACACATGAAGAGTCCTGTAAAAGAATCAATGCAGTATTAACTGGATATGACCAGTTAATGAGGCATGTCAAAGTGTAAACACAGGGACAAATCCAAATTATTTTTCCCTCTCCAAAACCTTCAGCTACACTTCAACGTAGTGCTACACTCAGCCAAATATAATAAGTAACAAATGTTTCTAATGAGCCAACATGTCATTTTATTTAGACCTCTAAAAATAAGTCAGTAGTGATTTGAACCATTCTAAGCTGTCACAAGTACAGCTGGTTGCATAGGAGCCAAAACATTCATATCCCAGGTCTTCACCTATCCTGTCCCAGCCAAAAAATTACATATATATGACCTTGAATTAGTATTAGTATTCAAACAGAAGTTTCTGTTTTGGAAGAATGATTCTTCTTGGTAATTGATCCCATACAGAGCTCTGACTGACATACCAACCTAATTGCACAACCATTTATACACACTGCTCAGTTTTCATTTAAAAAAAATAAAAATATGGTGATAATGGACTATTTCAAGATGAAGAAGAAAAAGAACGCAGTTTAACTGCATTTAGAAAGCACTTTAGAGCTACATAACTTGTAAAACCCAACAATTTCACAGCATTATTGGATCTTTGATATAGGGTATAGCATAAATAATACTTGTCAGAAAGATTTCTAATTGCCTACACTTTCTTCAAAATATTTTATTGTTTTAGTCTTTTAAAATTAGTATTCCTATGGTTGTGGGGGCACCTAGTGGCAAACTAAACATGTTTATGTATAAAGTAGCTGATTGTCAATCATCAGAAATGTGTATTCTTCCACTTTTGGAGAACTGTTCTATTACTTACATAAAAAACCCCACTCATCTGTGTAAGATGAATTTCAACAGAAAGCAACAAGAAATAACAACTGAACATAACACACTGGTAGTTTCACTGACTCCCCCCTCCTCTTCCCCTTCCCCAGACTGACATGTGTCTACAGGAGCTGAAAAATAGCCTTCAAAATAAACCCCCTTTTTGTCCTGTACGCCCTGTCAGGGCCCATGACTGAGCAGCTTCTTTGAGACATTCCACGTGAAAAAGGTTTGATGTTTGATACCAATGTTATTTACTTGAAGATATTTCATGTTATACTGGATTTTGATTTAGCAGAGGGATACGACAATGTAGCAAAATCACAGTACAAGCAGAACATAGTGATTCAACATACAGTTGGATCACAATACAAATATGATTTCTACTCCTGCTCACTGTATGTTCACCGTCATGGCACTGGGTATCCCCAGTCACCAGGGGGGAACACTTAAGTTGAATCTAGCTCAAGCCCATTGCTATCTTCAAAGTTCATTCTGGTGGCTATTCAATTTTTGTACTCTATTGAGCAACTTATACATTTCCACCATACTGGTCTGGCTAGCTCAGAAAAACATTTGCCTTCTTGATCAACTTGGGGGAAAAAAAAAAAGGCAAGTACACAACCAGTTTATCTACTCAACAGCCAGCTGATCTAAAACAAAGCCCACTCTCTAGTCTCCTTTGTGTTGACCTAAAATCAGCTTTCTTTACAATAACTGTGGTTGCTCCTTGCTTTCTTTCCTGAGCTACATGAGCCAATTGCCTGTGCCCGCCTCCTCTGAGCAGTCTTCCACAGTGGTGGGGTTGTTGATCAGTCACACCACTATCTCTTTTTCCTTGCCTCCATCAGAGAGGGACCATGCAGGGACACATTGCCAATTATACCAAAGCTATACTCAGATACATTGAGGAGGAGACCACCTGGAAAACAGTTTCCTCTCCTTCATCCCAAGCTGTGCAACATAACATATGCAATAGCTACAAAGGTCAGGAGAAGAGTTTTTCATTTGCAAAAGTTTCCTAAAATTGAACACCTTGGCCATAACAACAACAAAAAAATGGATTTTCAGCATAAACTGCTTTTGGTATTCCCCTGTGTTAAAGCAGTATTCTTGCTGCCTAAGAAATCCAGGGGTGGCGGGGGGGGGAGAACCACCCCCAAAACAACATGAATCAAAAAGCAGGTTTTTCTATGCAAATACAGCACAGTTTTATCATGCTTAGGAACAGAAAAGACAAGATAAACTTACAGTCTAAATCCAAATACATACCTAACATATGATCCTGTACTAATACTTCCAGGAATCCATCTCCAAAAGCCAGCAGCTTCCCCAGGACTCAGCAACCACCTCCCAGCAGCGAGAGAACTCTGACCACTCAACCTGCTTCTCACAAACAGGAAGGAACACTAAGCCTACTATCCTCAATTACCTCATGTGCTCAGTCACCAACATAATTTTGACTAACAACTCTTATCAGCTGTATCTCATCATCAGCTACACAGAAAGTTCACTGAACTCATTACAGAGAGCAGATAGGAATCACTTGTTCATCTTTATGTCAGGATACAGAAATTTTGTGCAACTATGCTGTTGCATCCTAAGTTTCTCTCTCCATAAAACTGCACATGTGTCTCTTAAGCTATATCAGAGAAGCCTTCTCATCAAAGAGCTAGCAGCATTTATCAATGTATAGAAATCATTTATTCTTTTGTCCAAATTATTCTATCAAAACTCTTACAATTATAACAAAGCATTATGGAGTAGCTATAATACTATAAGGAGTGAATTGCTCTCTGAATCTCTGGTGTGGTCTTGCAGCTTTATCTAGGACATTTCTAGAAAAACCAACTACGCTCGAGATTGCTTGAAATCACAAAGTCAGTCTTTTCCAGCCCACATTAGGATAGCATAATTGAGTAAGCTTATTAACATAAACAAACACAGGAAGAGATTAGTCAATTAGTCAACCTGATTTTCACTGCTTATACAGCTGTAAGGCAATAATTTCCATGCAAGGATGAAATAAATAAGATATGCTCAGCCAGAGAGGGACAGCCTTAAAGGTACAAAATACAAATATTTGTGTGAAGATTTTACTTTAGTTCATATGTATAAAGACATTGCATTGCCTCATCTGTGGCAATTAAACTGTTTTTATTGTACCACTATTGTAGTGCTGAAAAGATAGTACTATTGTCAAAGTGACGTGAAAAATACTTGCTGTACAATTTAAGTATTGGAATTAACTCTTTCCCAGATTATTTGCATCAGAGGTGATACCCTTTCACAATGGCAACAGAAAAGGGAAAGATCTACAATGAGGCACAACTGTGGAAAATCACTGGAAATGAAAAGTATAAAACAGATGAACAAACTTTAAAAATTTAGTGATGTACTACAGAAATTTCAAATGTATCTACAGGATCTCTTTCCAGTATTGCTAAAGAGTATTTTGTCATGGTTACCTTTTCATCTTTCCTTGCCCTGTCTAGATATCTTTTCTCTAAGTGACATATCTCCTGTATACCCTCTGTATTGTACACATGTTATGGTCTTATCATTGCAGTACAGAAAGCATACAAGACAAAGTTGACTTTCATCATCCAGAAGTAGTATACCATGATTTATGAAGACCACAGAGCAAGAAGGAGTCCTATTAAGACTTGTTTTCAGCACTAAGAAGCTATTCTGGTGCATTCATTCACATGTGCATCAGGTCAAGCCCTAAAATGGCCTCAAACAGATGTTAGAACTTCAGTTTTTTCTCATGAATACTTGTCTGTATTTATTGTCAGTCCAGAAACTCCAGCTTAAGATCACCCATATCAGAACATAAGTAATAAGTACCCTCCAGTGTCAGACAACTTATCTTCCTAGCACAGTGCTCTGTCTCAGACAGTGGCAACAGGAGATGCTACTTCAGGGGAGGAGACAGGCCTGAACATTTTTTTTCCATCTGCTTCCCCTTTACTTTCCCAGCATCTGCAACTACTATATTTGTGATACTAGACGGTGCACCCTTGCCTATTCTCTTATTTTCTATTAGCAGAACTCTTTTCTATTAATCTGCTTAATTCTTTTTAGAACCTGATGATACCCTCTGCTTCTACAACCTCCAGTGGTAGCAACATTCAGAGGTTCACTGCCTAGTGTATAAAGAATTACTTTCTTTTACCTGTTCAATTCAACCTTTTCTAAATTCAAGTGTCCTCTAATTCTTGTATTATGGGACTTAGTGAATAACAGCTCCAAACTCAAGTTCCTTCTCAGCCTTCTCTAAGGACTGAGAGGACCCAGTCTTTCCTCATTAGGCAGCTGTTCTACCCCACTGATGGTTCCGGTTGCCTTTTTATAACTCTTCTTGTCTCCTTAAAGAAGACAAGGTCTGTCTTGGTCTTCATGTCCTTCTTGATGATGTCCAACAACTTGTTGACTATTTTGGTTGCTGCTGCACGTTAAGGCAATGATTTCAGAGGACTGTCAAAAATTATTCCAAGATCTCTTTCCTGAATTGTAAACACCAATTTTAATTTAACATTGTGTCGACCTGGAAGCATTCCTTATATACCTTACCTTAAAGTAGTCAAAACTGAAACTCAGCTGCCACCTTTTGTCCAATCTCTCATTTTTATAACATCCTACTTGAAGCCCTTGCCACTGGCACGGCATTTGGCTGCCCAACACAGTATCTATTGCACTTTGTGCAACAAATCCAGCAGCCTTCATTCTGCTGGGGGACTTCTACCTGCATATTGAGTTAAAAATCTATTGGGTTTTGGAAGTTTATATTAATTTAATTTCTCTTTTGAAGCAATGCTTAGTATTGCTCTTCTCTCACCCAGCTGTAGACTTACTAGGCTAGCTACCAACACATGACAAATATCCAAGTATATCAAGACAACAGGAATAGGCTGACCTGAGGTGCTCTGCACCTTCACCGATACACACTCACAGTGCAAAGTACCCCTTTGGTTACCTGCAAGTCATTAAGCTACTACCCTTTATGCTCACCTGGGCATTGTAACATTTCATCCCTTTATAAGGGTCTTTCTAAGCCTGTTCACGCCCTTTTCACATAACCTTGAGAGGCAGGTACACAGCAAGCCTTCAGCTATTTGCCACTAGCAAACTTGCCAGCTGCTCTTCAGAAGTGTAGAACTGCTACCATAGAAACATCCTCTGCTCCCAGGAGCTAAATGTTCCCTGGGCTTTCCCTCCCTCCAAGGAGTTCTTACTTCTGTCCTTCCTGAGCAAAGCTGCTGTGCAGACTGTCCTGTTATCGGTTTGTGTGGTGCAGGGGTTTTTTGGTATTTGCGGGGCAGGGGGCCGCAGGGGTAGCTCCTGTGAGAAGCTGCTGGAAGCTCCCCCGGCTCCAAGCCGGACC